>JBBPQV010000807.1:0-15124 GCA_038092675.1 Boletus rufocinnamomeus | reverse complement strand
CTCACCAAACCGACGTGGAACAGATGACTTACGAACCCCAACGTTCGCACGGACTCCGAGTCGCCTTGTCGCCGATAGTGGCTGAAAGAGAAGTTGTATCCTCCTCTTGACTGCTGACTCGTGCTGAGCGCTGGGCATCCACGTTTCCATCTCTCACATTCGCATTGTAGGTGCCTATTTCCCCATCACTTTCTTGCTACTTCCCCACTTTTGGCTCCTGCGGAGGAGTATCTCAGTTCAGACCATATTTCAGCACTTGGGAGGTGGATCCAGCCAGGAAACTGTGGGGATGTGCATTCTGATGTCAATCCACAAAGGACGGTGATCACCAGGTCCACGGAGACGATGCTATGTCGGGATTAGAACGTACCTGGTTTGTTCGCAGGATCCAAAAAGGTACTATTTATCTCAGTATCTCAAAGGTCCGTCCATGATGGCGATCGCATCAGCAAAACGCCACGGTCGCTCGGCCACCATCCCGTCGTACTATCTACCTTCATTAACTGAACTCAAGATCACGATGGCGGATAATCCGGGCTGCGAGTGGCAATTCTCGAGTCAAGATGGAACGGTGACGATCGAATCTAAGCTGAATATGTAGATGAATTCTAGGAGCCGGACGTAAGTAACTTCCTCTCACTCACTTCTGGACGAGCTCGACGGGGACCTTTGGCGAGGTGTCAATACTATGGTTGGTTACCCATGACGACTAGCCCGTCCACGAGATTAAAACGCCAATGAAAGGGGTTGGTATGAAACAGATGACGAGCAATCATCAATGTAAGTTCTTTAAATAGACTGGTGAGCAATACGTCCGGCTGGAGATCCCTTTGCACTTTGATTCACACACTTTGGCAGCAGCAGCGCTATTCTACCTCACGACACATATTGCTCTGTCGCTTGTTGCGTTCATATTTATCGGTGTTACATAGTCGTACCCGACGTTGCTGTCCGCAACACATTCGAAGGCGGAGGAAAGGGCGCTCGCGCCCATATGACCGGTCTCCATGCGATCACCCTCATCTCGTATAGCGCTCACCCTGTAACTGAGAGCGGTACTCACTCAAGGCACTCCCCCTCACCCGAGTGGCGGACATTCAAAGTACCCGAGAATCGATCCTTGTTTCCTTCAGCGATACGAGATAGCTATTATTATCGCGTGTACGAGTTGCCCGTGCTCTTCCTTTGGTCCATTTCTCAGTGCACTATTATTTTTTCAATTTCCGAGGTAGCAACGGAGGGAGTCACAACGGACAAGAGGCGGACTGGCTGCCAGCATGGATCGCGCGTGAAGCTTTGAAGTTTAGGCTGAATAGAGTTAGAATACGCAGTCACAATACTTGGTGCACGTGTTGGCAACTTGACTCGCAGAACAAACCGCAATATTGATGCGTTTGTCCATTATTGTAGCACGCATATCGAGTTTCTGACGGAGCCACCGGGTCACCCCGTCTCTGAGAGTCGAACAGTAGGACTGACTGACTGACCCTGCATACCGTGCCAAATTTATAGGCGATTGGATGGGATATCGGAATTTCCTAATCAGGCGATGTAGAATGGGCAGTGGACCTACCCATCCTGTGCAGCTGCCAGCTAGTGTATTGACGATGTCATTGTCAAAGCTCCGTGGTCCAATTTCCAGGTTATGTACAAATCTTCAAAACGCACTGTTGTTTCCTCCCATTGCAACAGACAACAAGGTTTTACCGTGGATGATCGGAAATTACTACAGAAGACGAGACTTCAAGCTCCAGCCTCTTCGAGTTCAACGAGCGCCACCTTCAACGCTGGCAGGCCCGACGACAACCCGCGATTACGAACTAACGTAACATGTTGTGATTTGTGAAGGATCAGCTTATGAGTCCTTTGAGACAGGTGTCAATGGCAGGTGCGCAGCGCGCAGTGCGCAGTTTAAGCCATCTGTCAGTGTGCTTAACGATTTCGTATGTCACAGACTCTAGGCGAAGCGGTGGTCTTTGAATTGTCCTAAAACTTTTTCTGGAGATGCGCGCGTTTCATCGCATTCAATGACCTATGCTGGAACCCCAAAGGTGTACATCGCCTTCGCAACTCTTGACATTGTCCACACCATCGTGTCACCCTGAGTCTGAAATTATCCCAAGAGTGTACCGACCTCTCAAAAAGGGCAAGTATGGCGATAACCTGCACGGAGCGATGGTTTAATGTGCCGTTATTGGAGCTATGTTGTCAGGATCCCTTGTCGATAGGAGCAAGTCCACGCAAGCGGCAAGGACGACTGCGGATTTCAATTCTCTTTTGTGTCTTGCTTATGAACGAACTAATCTGGTCTGACACATCTCGCTTCTCAGGATGGATAAAAGCTCGGACGCACCGATAACATACCCCAACTTCCTTAGAGCTTTCACTAAAACATCTTCCTCCAAGCCCCTCTTTGATTCACACATCAACTCTCATTCCTGAACATCATGCGTATTGCTCCGTCGCTCGTCACATTCATATTCCTCGGTGTCGCTGCCGCTGGAGTTATCCCAGATATCGCTGGTCGAAACCCCGGGGTAACTGGTGGGAACGGTGGTCACAGCATCTCCGTGAGCGGCGTTCATTCGCACCCCTCGGGCTTCCCCACTGGAGCCTCGGGCCACCCCGCCCCGAGCGCCAACCCAACTGTCGTTCACTCGATCCACCCAGTCTCTCGCAGGGCCGAGCCCTCAGCCTTTCATTCTCATCATTCGGGCTCCCCCACTGGAGCCTCAGACCACCCTGCCCCGAGCATCAGCGGTCACTCTCACTCTCCGGCCTCCCGCAGGGGTGAGCCGACTGTCAGTCATTCGCACCACCCCTCTGGGGCTTCAGCTTCAGTCCATCCTACCCAAAGTGCTGGCAACAGTGCTCACGGTACCCACACGGGTAGCGTCGCTCACTCGCACAAGCCGAGTTCCCCCACTAACAGCGTCAACCCCACTGCAACCACCGTCTAACGGCCTCTGACATTGTGTCGATACGCGTGAGTGTCCTTTTTAAACAAGCTGGATCGATTACTGAATCTCTGTCCAGTGGGGAGTGTCAGCCGACGATGATCGTGTCCTGGTGATAGGTTTCCTTAGAATCTTCATAAATGGATGTGCACTAGAATAGCTAGTTTGCCAGGGAGCGGGTGGCCTTTCCCCCCTGAAACTGTTATTAGACAATTTCTGTACATCCACGGACAATGAATTACCTTATTTTTTTGATGCCTTGGTGGCAGTTTGTGAGGTTGATGAGAAGGAAAGATGTGTATATTCGAGATGGTTTGAACGGAGAATAACATCCTAGCTGAGAGTCTGAGACCAACCTTGCTCTTTTACGTCTCTGGTCAGCCGAAGAAATACATTGTGCGAACTCACTGAGACAGCACCGTGGTCCGTTGTCGACTCGATATATCGCACTCGGATTCTAAAATTCTAATAGGATGACGTGAATGCATCGGGGAAACGGTAATGTACTCTACACTCTACACATCTGATCTCAAGCAACGAGATATCGTAACTGCTGGCGTCAGAAACATTGGAAGCGGGTTATGGCTGGGCGTACCAGAAGGAAGGGGGCCGAATCTTTTTCCCGACTTCTCAAACAGGCTATCCTCATGTATCACCAAACGGCCTCGGTTTATTACCATCAGGAACTTCGGGAAAGGGATCCGGAGCAAGGGGGTTCTTTCGAACGGGTTCTTCTGTGGGAGGGTCCAGATGTGTGTCGTGCGTTCGGACGACGTTGATACGCAGGGGCATCCGAGACGAGTGCATGCGAAGATCATCCTGACGACTCAGAATTCCATGCCGCGCGATGATAAGTAGAGGCGCCAGGGTCTATTCAATAAACGATCCGTCATGTGAAGAATAAGACCGTTCAACTGTGGGCGACTCACCGCAACCTGCGTTGTAAACCCTAGACCGGCAAGACCCACAGGACGTTTTACAGCATACAAGATCATCATTGCAACCGTGCAGATCGTGACCAACGCGCCACATTCCACGACGACAATGATAGTCGATTTATATCTGGATAGTCTGAGAATGCGAGTTCTTTGATGGGCATTCCACAGTCGTAGGCAAATCAAGATTGTCGCGGATATGTTGACCGCCGTGACAAGGGCCCATGTGACCAGGTTAAAGACACGTAGGGGACCCGTGATGATTGCCTCCGTCGCAAAGCCTTTGGCAGTGACCCCACTCATCCCTGAAGCGGAATTGACGTGCATATCTACGACTATGATAGGATCACTCACCCACTTGAAAAAGCAACAGGATGATCTGAAGACGCATGGTCAAGCTAGCCTGTCACCCTCGACAGCAGAGTAAACACACCCACCGAGGGGATACAGATCTTAATGTTGTTGCTATATACAACATAGATGCGCCAGATCTTAATTATATTGTCTATTGTGAGTCAAGTGGTAGGAAGAAAGGAGTCACACAAACCAATAAGAGTCCTTCAATAGCGTACTGATGTACAGATCAGCAACGCCAATCAGAGAGCAATGAACGAGGGGAATAAACTGACTTACATTGATGGCGTATATGATGTAGGATGGTAGGGAGTAATTGCTCATACGTTGAAAAAAACTCTCAGCTCCACCGGCGGGAAGACTGAACGCAGTGATTATATAGCTTATATAGAGAGCTGTCTGTGCCAGGGATAAGGAGAACTGCACGACGGATGAGAGCAAAAGCAGTCTGGAGAAAATTTCCCGAGATGAACGCAGAATGATTGGAAGGTTAACGGCTTACCTGCGATGTTTCGATTTCTGACCCCATAGCACATAGACGCAAAAGAAAAATAAGATGAAACTGCATGATCGCAGTCAACATTCGACTCGTCCCGCATCGGATATGGCATGCCTTACTTCATGCCTATTTTGACGCGTCGTCAGCAGGAACTACGAGTGGACAGCACATACACATACGCACCCATAAAGACGCCTGCAATGCTGGTCAAAACGAAATTCACTTGCGACTGGAACCGGACCATGTTTGCGGCCAATCAGTTCAGGTAGGAAGATCCATTGCCCGTGGTTCCGAGCCAAAGAGCTGATCTTAATTGGATGAGCCACCTCCTATCCAAGTAGCCAGCTTCGTCAGCCAAATTTCAAACTCTGGAAATTTGCCTCGACCTGGACTAAAACAAAAGGGCAGCATGTGAAATCATGATGACCGTCATCCTGAAACCCTTGCAAACAAGCTAATTCTTGAGGATGCTCGAATGATTCCTGTCACTAGTCTCCATCTGCAGCTGACGGAACAATACATTGGACGAGAAGGGTAAGATTCGGGTGTAACGTAAAGTAGCGATAAAATGACAGAGTCATGGGCACGGCATCTTCATGCGTCACCAAGCGGCTGCCAGCTTTTCTTGTCCTGGAGACTTGGATCCAGAGCGACTGGACGGAGTGTTGGTGTTTACGGGCGTCACGGGTACATCACCGACGTGTCTGGACTCCGTTGGCGTCACGTTGATCTCGAACGCGGTCGGAGGTGGGTTGGAAGCGTCGTGACCCTGACTCAACATCGCATGCCGTGCAGTGATGAGCAATTGAGACGCAACCTATGGTTACAACGATCAATCCGTAGAAAGCGTAGACTTGCCAAGAGACGTACCGCAACCTCGGTCGCAACCCCAAGACTGTGAAGAGCATAGGCAAATTTACGAGCGTAGAGGATTAACATCGTCACACTGGCCAGAGTGATCAATATGCCACATTCTACCATGATGATGGCGATCGATTTGTATAGAGAGTGACTTAGAACGGTGTGTGTTCTTTTTTGCGCCATACAGAGACGATAGCAGATTGGGATTGCCACGCAGAGATTTAACGCTGTGATAAACGCCCATAACAGCATGTTGGTGGCATTGAAATGCGCCGCGACGAGCGGCACTGTTGCACAAATGTAGATTGATATTCCGCTCACACCTGGAGTTGTGTTGAGCACGTATTTACGAGGGTGACGAGATCACGCACAGAGTTGCCCAATCCAGAAGACGAACTGAAGGAGTGCGTGAGTGATCGTACCCTCACCAAAACGGAGAGGACACACGGCAGGTAAGCAAACCCTGAGGTTATTGTCATACAAGACATAGAGGCGCCACATCTGTGCAATCGTGTTCCTCACTTTTAGCACAGGTGACAGGAAGATATGAATTGCACAAACTGATAATAATCCTCCAATAGCAAACTACAAGCCGAAGAAGCATAATCAATCACCGACGAAGGAGAAGTAAGAATGAACAAGCTCACGTTTATGTTGTATATGATGGTGCATGCCAAGATATAGCCATTGACATGGCCGATGTATGCTATAACATTACCGGCGTTGACAATAAGAGTAAGCACGGTGAAGAGAAATATCGCATGGAGGGTGATCTGCACCACGCAGAGCAGAAACTGCACTGTGTTGATAATTAAAAGCATCCTATACAGTTGGTTTTGTTGGTTTCAATGTCGCAGATGACGTGCAAACATGATGTCGTTACCTGCAGGACAAGGATTTTTGTCCCCAGAGTGTGTAGGCACAGAATCCATATAGAACACAACTAGATCATTGTCAACGGTTCGCGTTTTTTACATCGTATAGCGAGACCTACTTCATGCCTATTGGAATATATTGTCAGCGGGGACTGGAAGTGGATGGCATGACCACGCACCCAGGAAGATGCCCTCAACACAATAGGAAGCGATCTCGGGCACATTCAGAGTCAATTGAACCATGATCGACGACTCCCAGAAGTATAAAGTTTACCCTCAGGGCTACAAACGCATCAGCAAAGCACTAGGGTCAGGATGGACGATGAGTCATCTCATTACAGATGAATGACAATGCCTCTCGGTAGAAAATGGATCGAGCCATAAAAAGTTTTTATACCAAGCCCGTTGCAGAGCCACCTCGGGCCAAGAATCTCGGCGCAGTGGTTCACTGGTGGAGTCCAGTGTCGGCACAAACCTTTGCTTTATCCTCTTGACCTGGTCCGAGTTGATTCGTCTTTCACTGGTAAATATATATATATCGATTCATCTGAATCCCGAAGACCAGTTGGGCGTGGATACTCAAGTCTGACGGCCTAGGCCCGGGGGTGATTATTGACTCCCCCGAGAACCTGAGCAGACTAGCGCTCTAGCACTGGCGGAGGGCACAAAGCTGAACTCGATCCCAAGTCAAGTAATACCGTACGTAGATCTTTTCTGTTCCACTTACTACGCTGGATGCACAAGACCGACTTCGACATTTTGAATCAATTCAATTATTATTGAAGCTTGGGCGTCGGATTGAGACTCCAAGGAACTTCGAGATGATCATCGAGTCACTGGTCGTTGCTTCCAATCACCCTGCTGTGTAGAGAAAAGAAGTGTTTGCGATTGAGGTTGAACAAGCTGTAGCACCGCCGCAAAGCAGTGGTATCTTGGCTGTGTTTCGCGCAGCGGTTACACCGAGCAATGTATTTTGCCACTGGCATGACTTGAGTATCTTGCCATGCCTTGCGCAGTACCGTCTTAACCCGACTCGTCCGCCTGGATCCTTTTCGCATCCCCTCCCACGAGTCTCCAACGTTCCCATCGTCAACGCTGCAGTGACTTCGATCTCAGCATGAGCCTCGATCAGAACCTATTCACCCTCTTCTTCGCATCGAACCCGTCGTACGCAGCTGGAACTGTGGTCGACCTCACCGACGGCTCGGGCACGATTCACTACCGCAAGCGCCGCATCATCTCCCAGCAACAACAAGTCTACCGAATCGAAATATCGGGTACGGGAACTGGCAAGCACTCCAAGCGCTCACGGCCGATTTCACTCACGTCGCGCGCACAGATCCACTCTCTGAGGCGTTGCTGGCCAGTGCGACTGCCCCCAGCGCGACGAGTAAACACAAGACCTTGGAACTCTACAACCCCTCGAACGTCGTCGAGCTCAAGTACACCGGCACGCTCACCTTTCGATGGTCTTTCAAATGGGAGACGTAAGTCGTTGTGTCTTTTTATCGTACGACGACGCATCATCCGAGTCCTATGTTATCCTTTCCCCATTCAGACATGAATTCGAATGGAAACGTGAAGAATGCTTCATCATCCGGAAACCGGACCCACCCGTGCTTGTCGCGGTGACAAAAGAGCCACCTGGACGGATTCGAACGACGTCGGTCCAGATCCTGGATTACAATCTTAATCGGTGCCTTTTTCTCTCTCTCCCCTCGTTTCATATTGTTTGCCCCTCCCGGGGTTTATGCTCATGGCTTTCATATGATCAGGTTCGATGTCGATGATCGGAAAGGTCTGGAGATTGTCATTTTGACCGCACTCTTGACGTTCCAAGACGCAAGTGATGTGTATCACGAACCCAATATGCCCGCCGCGGCGACTTTATCAACCTCCACGGCCACGCCCGTTTCCAATACACCACCAACAGGGGCCGCGCCCACACCACCCCCAAAACCAGCCCCCAAGAAGGGCATCGAACGCATCGCCGAGTTACAGCTGGGTAGAGGGCAAGTCAACGAAGTAACCGTCCTCGAAGAGGGCGCCATCAACGACTACGCAAAGCATTGCGCACAGCTCTTGCAAGTGAGCAATCTATATTACTTGACATAGCCACCTTGTTCATACATCGCTTGCGTTTTTTGCGTGCAGGATGATGCGATGCTGTTTATCAGCGTGTGTTCCTCGGACCCAAATCAAGTCCCCAAGGTGTTGCACGTCGTCGAAGAGATCAAGCGGTTGCGCTATAAAGCTGGTACGTCGCTCGAGTCAGCTGGGCCCTCAGACGCGCTCGCTTATCTTGCGTATCGGATACAGGTGACCCAGATCTCCATCAATACGTGCTGTATGACACCAAGGCTGAGGTGACGCCACAAAAAGGTCCCCGAATCATTAATTTGGATGACAATAACGGCAAGGGCAAGAATAAAGAGTATACCCCCCCGAAGAGCCTTACAGTACATCTTAGCAAGATTGACATGCCCGAGCTTCGGCCCCGAGGCGTGCCACTCGACACGCGGCACACGACGCAACATGACCGAGACAGCGGAAAGAAAAAGGACAAGGACAAGGGCAAGGACAAGGACAAGCATGTCAGGGAGAAAGAAAGGGCAAAAGAAAGGGACAAGGATAAGGAGAGGGACGGTCGATTGAAAGCGACGCCTCGACGCAGTACTTCGCCTCCCCATCCCACCCTCCAGAAATATCGCTCCCAGTACTTTCATCCAACGTCGTCTGCTCAGACGCTTCCTGGGTCCCTATCTCAATTCCCTTCGCCATCCCCCCGTGTGCCACCTTTGCCGTCTCGTTCGCAGAATTCCGCAGGGATGCCCCGTCGGCAATCCATGAACGCGGTCGTTTATTATGACTATGAGAACATTCCCAACGTGACGAGTTCCACCAACAACAGTTCTTCCGGACTCCTCGGGAGGTTACTGGGCCGATGATAGTGGATGATACGATGCGCTATCATCCTCTTACGTCATACTCCCTCCCCTACTCACCTCCTCCTTGGCTTGATTGACAGCCGATGACACCAACAGTCGTCGACGCCGTTGGCATAGGTGTCGAGGCGAGGATCCTTGGGTATTGCGGCCATGTCGCACCGCCACGTACAGCCTCGCGCGTCACCAAGATCGTTCCAGGTTCAGCACTTGAGATTCAGTGGGCGAGCATTCCAACTCCGATACCCCAGCGTTATCGTCTATCTGTTCCTAAACGCTTACCCCACGACTGTGTTCTTGGACTTGTACATACATACCTGTACGGCACCTACATATGCGCGCCGAGCCCCATGCGGCTCGCATTCTTGATACCACACGACCTGTCCACTTTTTGTTATGTTTGATTTGCAAACCTGCACTTGATCGATCGAGCAAGCCACGCGGGTGTTGCTATACATACGCTGCAATCGTTGAGACGGATGACATCGAGATAGCTCGGGGCTTGGTTGGCCTGGTGGCGATCGCGGACTGTCACACCGGGTGGCCCAGGAGCGGGCTCGGAGGTGACTCATCTATAGATCTGACTATTATCGTCGGCCGCCGCGCGAACTTGAACCCGGGTCCGTCGGACAACAACACGATAAGCAAGATTAGATGACGATGGTCATCCGCATCCGTGAACGTTCTGGAACGTTGCACGTTTGATGGTGTTTATCATCGATACGATACGATACGATACGATCTCTGAAACGCGCCAACGCTGGGGCCCAGCAGCTCCACTTTGAGTCACGCCGCGACGCTTTTCAATGGGCCGGATCATGCCAGTGGAAAAAAAAGGTTATCCAAGAATGCAACTCCAGTTTCATTATTATTTATGTACTTGGGGTGAGCACCGCCGAACGTGTGTGGAGGGCGCGAAACGAAGGTCCCCGTGTTTCATGGGTTTGTAAATTAAATGTGCGTGCACAAGTAAGACATTAAAAAAAGAATAAAACAGATGGAGATGCAAAAGAAGCAATGCAGAACGTGCAAGAAGATAAATTGATGTACACAAGTGAGTCGGGGGTCATGCAGGCATTAAGAGGGGAGGTTAGTGAAGGCTATGGCGGTGTAATACAGAATAAACTATGGCTGAATTCTGGGCATGTTGGGAGGTCCATGTAAATACGTATGGGAGTGGACGCGTCCACGAGCAGCAAAGGATAATTCAAGTATGGAACCCGAATAATAAAGATATAATACGGAACAAAATGTCGAACCGCACCGGGGGCCCTGCCTCCGAGAAAGTGAACTGTGAAAGGTGAAAGATGAAAAGAGCATGCTATTGGGATTAGGTTCAAGCGACGTCTATGAGACACCGCCAATCTCGATGAAGCTACGCCAGTTCCAGGACGACAGATCGTCGTCCTTGAAGTCGATGAAGCTTTTGAGGGGGAACCAGCTTTCGAGGGTGCTCCGCCGTTTACGTCCAAGTTTTGCTGGTCGTGCGGATTCTGCCGGGTCCGTGGGCTCACGCTTACGCGTACGAGTAGGAATGATGGCATCCACTTCATCCTCCACGTCCGCAAAGGCGCTCAGGTCCTCGATCTGGACCACAGGCGCCGTGGCTGTGGATGGCGCGTTTGACTTGCGCGTCGTTGGTTTCTCATCTTCGTCATCACTGAAGCTCATAAAATTGTTTCTGAGGGTGGTGTGACGGGAGATGCGGTCGGGAGCACGCGAGCGGCCTTCGAGGCAAGCGAGGGCATCCATCCGGCTCTTTCGACGATCATGAGAACTGATGGACTCAGAACGCAACGAGGCCGGTCGGCGCACACGAGGAGTGGGAGAAAGCAGTGAACTGACGACAGTGGAGGCTGAGCGCTTCTTTGATGAAGAAGATGGTGGCACAGAAGACGGCGGAAGGCGGGGATCGGAGGCAATAGGAAGATCAGGTAACATAGTGGAAGGGGCCGGTTTTGGAGAAGGGATACTCCGGAGTGACTCTTTCGACGCCCGGCGACGAGTAGGTACCACGGGGGCAGGAGGCATTATAGCAATAGGTTTTTCGGTTCGTCTAAGAGGGCATGAGAACGTGGTGTGATGAGTTGAGGTATGGAACGTACGCAAAGTCATAAATGGATTTCACGTCGGCGGTGCATGTCCAGCTGGTGGACTTGGACAGGATTGAGAGCTTGCGTCTGTGGGACGGAGCATGCCGTTTGTGGCTTGCCAAGTCGAGGTAGAGGAAAGAGCGGAGCTCGACGGTGTCCCGCTTTCCTTTCTGAAGGGTGAAATAGATGGCAGAGGCATCGTCATTGTTGGAAGGCGAAATGGTGATGGGAGGTGCTTCCTCCAGAGGGCTGCTGGTTGGGGAGCACGACGAGGAGGGGGAGTGTTCGGCTAGCAAGCCCAACGTGAACAGGGGAGAATAGGAGGAGTACATGATCGTTTCCGAATAGAAAGGGCGGTGGCGGAAGGGAGGAGAGGGGGACGAGGCCGTGATTTATATGTCGGTCACGAGCATCGTAAGACGGAGCAGAGTTTAATATTTAATACCCTTCACACGATCACATCCGGTACAGGGTTGACGCAGCCACAATAAATTTGACGAGAGATCAGCCATCCCCGACACTGCAATGAGTTGCCGTAGATACATCGAGACCGGCGCTGTCGTACTTCCAACAGCCCCTGCCTACAGGTACCTCCGACCGGAATAATAGCGTCTCATCCCACCGTACATGGACGTCCGCCCTACCAACACGTGGAGATGAGCCAGGAGACTCCTCCTTCCACATTGGTCCGCCTTCTGTTCCCTATCGTCGTCATGACGATTGGCCGGCTGCATATCGGCCAGGGGGACAGTCGAACGTGACGGCGAAGAGCCTGAGGCTTCGCAATGCAGTCATGTTAGCCGATCCGCACTGACTCGGCAAATTTCCCTTGGCTGCGACCCGGCCCACAGCCACGGCGCACATGTACAATAGCCCCACGGGCCGTTCAACTGCCATATCCGGCAGTGCGGCAGTGTCGTTTTAATTGATTCTTATCCCCTCTAACTCCTTGTTGCAGCTCGTTGGGTCCAGTACGCTGGTGAGCTATTGAGACCTTGACAGCGCCGTCATTTTTCATCACGAGAAAGTCAGCTCGTGTGTGACCCCACTTTTGACGTGAACGCCGTGGAATGTTTGCACCACTCTATCACAACACGAGGCAACCCTCCTTTCTTGTCGGGGAAAAAGATATCAGGGCCTAGGTAACGACATGCAGTGACTAGGACAGGTCATATCAGGCAAGCAAATTACTATCTAATATCGATCCGTTGACATTCGGGTCCTCCCCTATCCAAGTGGATTTAGAATGCTCGTAAAGTGTCCTTAGTTTGCTGCAGGGCTCCACCGGATGTTTTTCTTCATTGGGATCGCTTTGATAAGGTGTTCCATTCCTTCAGATGGACGTGACGGAGGCCACGAGTGATGTGCCACTATGGTTGCACCCCTGCAGTACAACACGAGGCACAGAAACCTGAGATGCTTTTCGTCGCAAGTTCGCGTACGAGTTGCAAATCCTGGCGTTTGCATTAATTCCATGTACCTAGGCGAGTGCTTCTGAGTTTTACGCTTATGTGGGCTTACATCGGCCCATTTGGTAACAATAGCGCAGTAGTACAATAACTACGACGCAGTTGAGTCGGATTGACAGACATGCGCGTTTCAAGAAGACAAGAATCACCTTCAAACGCTCGATGCGCATTTCATTCCGGACTGCGATTGTCCCTCGCAGCGAACGTTTTAGCTACGAACATCATACCATTGTTCGATACATTTGTCCAATGCGACGGTTGCCGTGTTCTCGGAGACGTTTACCCGCCTGGCTTACTACGACGGGCCACGTGTAACACCACGACCACAACCACCTCAGACGAGTTCAAGTTGGCGTTCACATCCTCCGGCAACCCGAATGATTCGATAGTTTCATCTACCCACGGCCCGGATAGATTACTTCGCCGTCGGAAGGTCTTTCTAGTGGATTCATCAAACTTGTCGTCAACTCTGACAACTTACCATCAGCCCACCTTCCATAATAGGGTGCCGCAAAGCCATTTCACACGCCGACAGAGTCGAGCCATCCAATGTGTCAAAACTCAAATGTGCCGCTTCAGTAATTACTACCTATTTCTGGCTTTCTCATGCCATCCACGGTCATATTACACGCTGTTGCGCACACGTGGATCAAGGGTGTTCATTCATCCCTGTACGGTACGTGCTTGATTACGGTCAACCCACCATGCCGATTTCCCTGGTTTTCGTCCTGGCGAAGACAGCTTCGACCACGAGGTCATCTGATTTCTATATTCATATCGTTCCTCTCTTCCGTTGTTCGGAACCTACTTGAGGGACTCCCACCCCGGAATTTGAAAGAGAATCGTCGTATACCCATCTTGAGAACATCGTACTTCACCTGACTTGTTCGGTTCTTCATAGATTGCTCCAACGTGCACACCCTTGAACGAGTCCGGTAAGTTCATCCGGTGGGGCAGTGCTGGACGCCGCCCGTACATGTGGAAAGAACCACGCCAACTATATAGACCTAATCAGCTGCGGGACTGCGCGCCATCGACGGACTTATACACTTACTACCCGTAAGTACGTTGCCACCCGCCCTCGGTGGAGCTCCGTCATCACGACCACTGTGCCGTGAACCTGGAGCGGCGACGCCTCCCCGGATCAAGATAGTGGTCATATGATTCAGAATCAGCACGGTGCGTCTCTAAGACCGGCCCATGGGATCGCTGACATCACGTCCCACGATGACGTGATGGTGGCGGCGCTACCCCATCACTGCCATGACCGCTGGGCTTGGCGCGGGACGGATACTCCAAGAGGAGCGACATGAACAAAGTTGACCCGGGCTCCTCGACTCCGGGTGATCGGAAATTGGGATCCACTCTGCTCCAAGTTCCAACTCAAGCTCAAGCCTGGCCCTGGTCCCTTGAACGTACGTTGAAAGTTTTAACGTCGAAGCACAATAAGACGACAGGACGACAGACCCGGCACGCCCGGGATCCTTTAACGCAACGCTACGTAGCACATACGCAACTCTGCGGAATGCTACGACAGGCCCGGCCTCCGGCATCTCTGTATTTGGACTATTGGTTATTGCTCCATTGATGCGGTAACTTGTACTAATACATATATGTAGTACTTTTCGGCGCGGCGCAGCGCCACTAAGTAAGCATGTTCCCCCTTGTGCGTCGGGGCGGGGGCGCGGAACGGTGGCGTTTTTTTTTTATGGCGTGTGACGCACCACCGTCGGTTCGCGATCGGGGGGGAACGCCACATATTATGCGCCCCCTCCCTGTCTTACTTTGGGATCCGCAACTTTCCAAGCATCGGACATTTGGAGAAAAACACGGATCAACGATTCGGAAAGCGAATGAAGGAACGGGTGAAAAATGTGATATAGTTATGGCTGTGTGCGACGCTTACTTGGTTTGTACCTGACGCGGACGGCGCGTGACGTCTGCCGTTTGGGCGCGCGGGCGTCGGGCGACTTGGATGGCACTCATTTTATTCGGACAAGAATATGTACGACATATTATTCCTTGTCTCCGTAAGCAAGCGATGCGGTGAGTGTCATCTCGTGCTGACAGACCAATGAGTCCCTGATCACCTTGGCCAGCGTCAGCGTCGGCGTCGAACAAGGGCCTGCAGGGACC
>JBBPQV010000806.1:0-15126 GCA_038092675.1 Boletus rufocinnamomeus | reverse complement strand
CAGCAAGGTACCTAGTATTGCAGATCTGTACAGAGAAATAGGGGAAATCTATGTCAACATATTCTATATTAAGTTGCCTTGAAATTTTTTTGAGACAATCTTTATATGAAAATAAACTCCTATGCAATTTTTTGGAAGCACAGGCATAAATGTGATGATGTAGTATGCAATGCAAAAGTGTGGGAAAAAGGTTGTTTTGCTGATGTTGACTGAATGTGCTAGTGTGTTCGATGGAAACTCTGGGGCCTTGACGAGCGACTTTCGCCAACAGGGGCTGATCATCTCATGTAGTTTGATTGAGCCAATCCCGCGAGGTGATTAATATCTGTATATATTTGGGAAGTTTATGGTGTTCCCCGGCTAACAGACTCCACAGAATGTAAGCCATCAGGACTAGAGGAAGAAATCATATATGGGGTGTCGTTGAACGTCCGGGAACAATAATTTGGTACCTGGTACAATTCAATCTCCTATTCGCGGGTCATATTCGTAGGTCAATTACCAGAAATTAATCGACATGAAAGGTGACAAATTGGCGTCGTAGATCAAGAGCACCGCGCGTGTTGGATATTTGATATACCCGTTCACATCTGCCAGATCTCGGTTATTGTGATTCACCAAGGCGACATTCTGTATCTATATAACCACATGCTAAACATATCCACATCCGGGGGAATAAAGAAATAGAAATATCAGGAACGTAGTCTCATGCAACGTCGAATTGCACCAGGCATTTGCGCAAGCAGAGCAGCGATAGTTTGATTTTGCTCAGGAAAAAAAAGGCAATCGATATGCCTAAGTTTTTCTGTCAACTTCCAAAGTGCCTGAGCACCCTGATGTCGATGACTGGGTGACATTGGCTTTTTCGCTGTCGCTCGCGCGCCCGGACGCTTGTCCGGGTAGTGCCGTCGAACCGACCTCGGTCTTCATCGACAATCCTCCCTGCCAACCTAACCATCGTTGACGTGGACAGTGTGGACCTCTCAGAAGGAGGATGCAGAGTTGCCAAACGAACCACGCCATGGCTAGAAGCGCGTTTGCTCGCCAGCCGTAGTTGACGAACACCTGCGTCCCCACAGACGTGCCCATCACTTGCCCGAGGAATATCTAGGTAAGGGGGAGGGTTAGGAGACGAACGAACTACAAGAAAGCGTTGTTCAAACGACGTACGGCAAGCAGAAGCAACGAATTCAGACGGGAACGTGCCGTATCCGAGATGCTACGAATACATCATCAGATCTCTATAAAAACATATTCTTCGAGAACGTCGAGAAAGACGCTGTACTCACCCAAAGATAAGCGTCGCGAGAGAAATCTGCTGGGTCTGCCGGGCCACGTCTAGACCAAAGCAAGCAATAATCACCGCAGCAATGTCGATCCCCCCAGCTCCCGTCTGAACAGCTTGAAAGGCGATAAGGAAGAGGGTAGCCACAAGGGCTATGTGCCATGGAGCCATCCTGTCGATGACCCGACCCATTAATGGCACAACGACCACACCCAAGACACCGAAGAGGCCGAAAAGGCCGATCAAGATACTGGACAGGTTCGTCAATCCATGTACAACCCATTCTGAACAAAACTCACGTGGAATAGTAATATGGGGGCCCACCGAGCAAGAAGGTGAGCGTGACCCAAAAGTTTGTGTAACACGCGCTCGCAGAAATGCTAATGAGCAGGATCTGAACCACCAGTGGTTCCTTCACCAAGAATTTGGCCATCGAATAGAACATCCCAAGGTAGGACAGTTCTCGATTTTTAGCTGGATAGTCGGGGAGCACCAAGTATGATGCGACGAGAACCAAACCTTGAATGCAAATCGACATCCAGTAGACGTATCGCCAGCTCACGAAGTTGGCAACCACGCCGGAAAGAACCCGGGCGATGAGGATGCCCATCAGGAACCCCGACGATACCAAGGATATAGCAGATGCACGGCGTTCTGGAGGTGCCAAATCCGCTGCGAGTGGGATAAATATTTGGGGAGAGACAGATGCGAACCCAACCAAGAAAGATATCACTTCAAAGACGTAAAGGTTGTTCGTGATTGCAAGTCCGATGGTAAGACATGTCGAACACGACACCAGGATGAGGATAAGTCCACGACGGCGCAACATGTCACCCATGGGAGAAATGGTCAGGAGTCCAATTCCATACCTGTTATCATGAGCAAGAGAGGATTGAAAAGCTAAACAGCAACTGCCTACCCTGCCTGTACTAAAGTGGGTATTCTGACAAGACACATCAGCAGGGCTTTCTACGCGCACGGACGACAGTCAAATACCTTGATACTTCGTCATAGGTAACGCCAAAGGAATTCGATAATTGAACTACGATTTGTCCATGAGCCGGGAAACCGGGCCATGAGCGCGACCACCCTTACTCAATATGGGCTGGCAATAGTAGAGATTGGCACAGACTTGTCGCGTCATGAGTGTACGAGAGTATATGTAACAGTGACTAAGCTCACCCAGAGTGTTACAAATGCCAAAGAATACATTCAGAAACATGCCAAAGTGGAATGGTTTGTCTGGATCATAACGAAGCCGTTTGGGGATGGGTAAGAACCCAAAGTCGTATCGGTACATAGGATGTCGACTGTCTAGCATTTGTTCGATTGATAGAGGTACAGCTGCCATCGGTGACCTAGCAATGGTTGTGCCAGTTGGGGAGGTCGACATTGTCCGTGGAGCAGAGGAGACGGAGCCCCATCTCGCATCCAAGGATACGTATTTATAAACCCCTTGGGAAGACACCAGGTGAGTTCGTGACCATGAAAAGTTAATTTGAGCAATGAAGACTGCATGTTGGTATGTAAGCTGGTCATGGGGTACCGTACGCCTAGCGAGGACTAGAGGCATCGAACCGGCCAGTTAGGTAAAAACCGGTTTTGAGCTGACAGCGTGCCGGCGTCGTGGATCCAGACCAATTGAATGTCGTGCGCTCTAGACGAGTTGTAGAACAGCACCGTGATAGCAAATTTTGCGCATAAGCTCTCGTGACATCGGGGGCGAGACAACTCAACAAGATGTTACCAAACGGTCCTCCGCATTGAAAGGGCCCTGATGCGGCGGCATCACTAAAGAGTGCAGGCATGCTTGTTTAGAGAGAGATTGGTCCCTCTGGTGAAACACCTTACCTGTGATTTGGTAAGTTGTTCGGGCCTTGCCTGGGCAGTACCGTTTTCAACGTTTGAACGTTAACGATCAACGTTCAAACGTTCAATGTTGATTTAGATTCTAGAACTCGTACATAAAAGTCACAGATTACATCTGCCTTCTGGGCACTGCCACTGTGTAAATTATTAGTGGGTAAAATAACACAACGCTGTCGCAAAGTACGGAAGTAAGGTACGTAGACTAGTTTAAATTAGTTGTGGCCACAGCGATGGATGAGGAGAACGACTGTACATTGTTGCGAATGAAACACTGAGATAAATAACCAGGAACAATAGTCTCAGACTCTCAGGGAAGTAATATGCAAAGCGCGACAGAAGCGAATCATTGACGAGCCTCCTTCACGTTTCGGGGCCCTCGCGTTCAACACGAGTTAAGTCGGGAGATGCAATGTCAAGTATGGAGGACGTTTGAGTCGCCGGAGTCGCAATGTCATTCTGCTTTTGCTCCACCTGATAGGAGAATCCACCCTCGTAGCCAAACCACGTGTATGGTTTGCAGTTCGGCCCCCGAAGGAAGAGAACAAACAATTGCCATCCATAAAACGCCATCGAAAGTGCGGAAGCAGCACGCCAGCCACGACTCAAGAAGACTCGTGATCCCGCAGACGTGCCCATCGCTTGCCCTGCAGAAAGCTATACAAAGCGTCCGAGAGAATTAGTGAGAACTTACAATCTATTCGTGAAGATGACATGCATACCGAAAGCGTCAGGACAGCATTTAAACGTGATCGAGCATTCTCCGAGATTCTAGTTAGGATATAGATTAGATAGCATCATTCGAGGGTCCAGCAGCAAAGACTTGCCCAAAGACTATGGTCTGCAGAGAAACAGTCTGTGATTGTCGGAAAGCGTTAAGTCCGAGGCAAAAGATGATTATAACAGCTATGTTGATCCCTGCAGCTGCAGTCTCGACGCTTTGCAAGACAAGAAGACAACAGGTCGCTGCAAGCAATGACAACCAAGGGCCAAAATGATGACTGAACCACCCGAATAGAGGCCCTGCAAGAACACCCACGACTCCAATGAGACCAAATAGGCCAACGTACAACCTAGGAGTTTAGTTTCAACCAGCTCAACGCGACTGCGAGGGAACCTACGTCGAGTAATAATAAGGTGGACCTCCCAAAAAGAAAGTCAGAGTCACCCAGAAGCTTGACCAGCACGCAACGGATGCAACATTGATGAATACCGCCTGTATAAGTCGCGGTTCGGTGACGAGATACTTGGCCATCGTGTAAAATATCCCGAGGTAAGTGAGATCAAGATTTTTGGGTGGTTGATCTGGTATGAGCAGGTATGCTCCACACAAGAAAATAACCTGCACCCCGATGGATACATAGTAAACGACGCGCCAGTGAAAGAAGTAAGCAACAATTCCAGCTGTCACGCGAGCTAGTAATATTCCCAACATGATGCCGGACTGCAGAACTGACACCGCAGCTCCACGTTGTCCCGGAGAAGCCAAGTCCGCGGCAAAGGGTATAAGAATTTGAGGGGTAACATTGAACACTCCGAGAAGGAATGCGAATGTCTGAAAGACGAGGAGGCTCCTTGACAGAACCAAACCAACTGAAAGACATGTTGTGATGGTCACTAGCGTCAAAATTAATTGACGTCGCCGAAGAAGATCCCCCAGAGGGGATATAAACAACAGCCCAATACAATATCTGTTGTTACCCGGACATGTTCAGTTTGGATCGGTTAATAGAGTGACGAGACATGCCCAGCTTGGTACATCGTAGGAACCCTGAAGAGATATCAGACGAGAACGATTTTGAATGAAACCGCTCACTGTGATACGTCCGCGTATGTCGTTCGAAAATCAATCGCCATCTGGACTGCGGACCGAAATGAGCCTGCTGGAGGTCAATGGGAAAGAAGGAAGACGTACTCAGGAGTGGTTGGCAGTAGTACAGATTCGCCACAGCTTCTAGAGATCAGAAAGGGCCCTCTTTGGTGGTGGAACACTGACTGAATGCACATCCCGAGCCAAACACAATCCTGGACCACAGTCCAAAATGGAATGGATGAGCAACAGAGTACCTGAGTCGTTCTGGAACAACAAGGAACCCAAAATCCTTATGCGGCACAGAGGATTCTTCGAAAGTCGAAATGGCCTGCTCCACATCCATCATGTAACCGGTGATGGATATAGACAGAAGGGGACGCAGAAGCACGAGCAGCCGCGCGGACAGTCAACAGGCTGAGGTATATAACATTGCGGCCTACAGGTCAGCGGAGATATGAATCATCGCCTTGGTCTGCAGACGTAATTTTACTTTCCGCTGTGCGGACACGCGGAAAAGGCGTATTTAATACCGCGGGGTGCGTAACAGAACTAGGTTGAGACTAACCTGCTGTCTGTCCGAGGTAGAGAATGGTTGTTCCCCAGGGGCTTTCAGAAAATTCACTGCGGAAAGAGCTCAACTATGTACCGGCCCCGATCCGGCGAGCGGATGCGTGAACAACAAATGATGGACGACGGAATCCCAGTATAGGATGTGATGAGAATGAGAAGTGGACGAACTGGAGGAGTCCTCGGCGACAACCATTTAAATAGAAGATTTTGCTTTCCAAGCTCTAACTTTGAACAGGCCTAGGTTGGGCCTAGGAATGATCGAGAACGAGGGTGGGTGTCAAGAAGCGAGGCACGAAATGAGGATGACTTCCTGACTTGGAGCTAGTAACCACTCACTCAACATGACAACGTCCCACCCCCTGAACGCGTGCCACTCGAAACACGACGAGTTTGGGTGTGGTGGACTTTGAGCGCCAACGCAGTGGTAAGGTGGTGACCTTGAACCGTGCTAAGTACTGGTGACTGGGCAATGTTCAAGTTAGGTGGGGTTCATTGTGTTACCACTACCGTATCGGCTCGATGAAACTGAGCAAGTTGTTGCAAAAGGTCGTGACACACTGAGCTTGCAGAGTCGTGTTTCCACAACGTCGAAATGTTGGCACCCGCGGTGATGCGCTCTGCCAGGCTTTTACATACGCAAATCAACATGCATCTTCATCTCCGCCATTTTCACACATTATTCTGAATCGCGAGCGGTGTGTGGAATTTCCAAAGTTCGTCAACTTGTGCCGACTCGACATCGCTGAGAAGGCAGAAGAATTCAAGACGGTCCAATGAACAGAAATTTCTCGCCCTTCAAACTGTAGGCTTTTCCTTGAAATTTTCCAACCCCAGGCCCGTTCAAGTCCTTGCACGACCACCATGTATCGCCACTGGCAGGTGTTCGGAGCGGATGTGGATTATTACCACTGACTGCAAATTCCCGGAGGCCGGGCGTTGAAGTCTGTTTGTTTTATGTAACTCGTGGAACCTCTGATGGGACCGTGTCCTGCTTGTGGTACGAAGTTACGAACATCAAATGATGATATCCTCACTTCTCGACATGATATCTAATCCACCCATTCCCTCCGCTTTTCGGCTCAAATTGGTAACTCGAGGGGGTTCGGCACGTTTTGCTGCCTCATGAGCCTCATCGAGCTCTCTAGAGCCTTTACAGCACGTAGTCCCTCTGCGCCACATCTCCGAGAACGCTTCCCGGCGTACCGAACAAGGTGAGAAATATGATACGCCAGAACGTAACGCCGGGACCTACTTACTTCGTCCAGGACCCAGGGGAACCCACCCACATTTCGCATGTCGTCATCAAGCTGCGTTGGAGGGGACCTCCATCTTCTTGAGCGCGTAGGTCTGATGTGCTCCTCCTGTCTATCTGCAAGTGCCTCCGTAGCGTGCTCCATCCTGCCTGTACCCCATGGTCTCATTCTGAGCTTCGGGGATGGATAACCCCATTTCCTCCGCCCGTATGGAATCACACTTGATAGCCTGGCGGGACTCGAGATGGTCTTCCATCCATCCCGATTCTCCTAGCACGCCATCTGGTAGTGTCCAAGATTTCGAATCGTTCGATAGCTTGCCTCTTCGTTTCATTACCTTCTATCCTCCACGTACCTCACCTTCCCGTGGTGATACCCAACCCCCTCCACTAGGTACTCTCGAGGCTTTATTCGCGCAATGGCAGATACACAACACCTGAACTAGCGCTGGACAGGTAACGTCGAAAGACTAAACACTATCATTGCTTTTATGGCCAAACCCATCCGGAAAATCCGTATCCAATCTATGTCACCCCACCAACGATTCTACAACGCACATTATGATGCGGATCGATGTACAAACAATACACAGGACACTTCATCTCTTCACTCCATACCCTCTTCCACCGTCAGTTTCCCATCTTTTAAAGCAGGAGCGATCATGCACGTTCTCGAGCTTCCAGGCGTCCACGCCACGATAGTAGTCGGTGTCGTCGGTGTCGTCGTCCCCGTCTCCGTCCCACCGCCCACATTCGCCCAGTGTGAAGCGGTCTCGGTATGTTCCTGATACAACTTGCGATCACCGAATACAAACCCACCTTCATACCCAAACCAGACATGCCGTCCGCAATTCGGTCCACGCATGAACAGGACAAAGAGTTGCCACCCGTAGAGACCGACCGAGAGTGCGGCTGCCTCGCGCCATCCGTATCGGAGGAAGACGTGGGATCCGACGGAGGACCCGATGACTTGGCCTGCGAAGAGCTGTCGACAACAAGATGAATAAACACATGAATGGATAGATAGCGCGGCGAGATGTCAGTAAGAGAACACTCGCACTCGAGAGAGAAATGCGGTCAAAAACCACGCGGAAGCGGGACACGTACTGAAACCGTAAGGATAGCATTCAAACGCGAACGTGCCTCCTCGGAAATACTGCGCATCTCAGTTCGTCACCTATCTCCGGAAGCCTTCAATCACAAAACTTTGCTCACCTAAACACGATCGTCTGCAACGACACCGTCTGCGTCTGTCGAAACGCATCGATCCCAAAGCACACGATAACAACGACGGCGATGTGAATCCCACCGGCGGCCATTTCGATGGTCTGCAGGACCAATAGGCAAAGGGTCGCTACAAGCACGGAAAACCAGGCACCCAGCCGCTCAATGAAGCGACCCGCCAACGGACCCGAAAAGATGCCCAAGATTCCGATCAGCCCGAATATACCGATATACAATCTAGACATCCAAAAATAAACGCGTTAGAGCCACGATCAATGTTTCATCATTATTGCGAGTGGATTACCATAGCAGAAAAGCGGAGCAGAAAAGAAGGTTACTCACGTCGAGAAATGATACGGCTCGTCACCCAACAAAAAGGTGAGCGTCACCCAAAAATTAGACCAACACGCCACTGAGGCAATATTAATCAATGCCGCCTGCACGAGTCTTGGCTCGGTGACGCAATACGTAACCATGGTGTGTAAGATCTTCGCATACGTGAGGTGGGGATTCTTGGGCGGGTGGTCCGGCACGAGGACATAGGCACCGCACAAGACGACGACCTGCACGCCGATGGCCATGCAGTATACAGTGCGCCAGGTGGAAAAGTAACCGATAACACCGGAGAGGACACGAGCGAGGAGGATGCCAAGCATAACACCGGATTGGAGGGTCGAGGTGACGCAAGCGCGGTGTTGTGGGGCGGCGAGGTCGGCCGCCAAAGGGATGAGAATTTGAGGGGTGACGTTAAACACGCCGATGAAGACAGCTAGCGTACAGAAGACGACGAGGTTCCGTGATAGAACCAAGCCTATCGAAAGGCAGGTTGTGATGCAGACGAGAGCCATGATCAACTGACGACGCCGAACCAGGTCACCGAGAGGAGAGATGAAGAATAACCCAACACAATATCTGCCATATGCGAACGTCATGAGTTACTAGTGGGTCGCATCAAGACACCGGATACGTACCCTGCTTGATATATGGTGGGTATCCTGAAACGCAGTCAACAGTGTCCAAACGAACGCAGCCCGAACCTACCATGCTACTGTCGCATACGTCTCATTGAATGAATCGGCTATCTCGACTGGAAAGGTAACACGTGAACGACGTATGCACCACACGAGACAAACCCAGCTTACTTAGGAGAGGCTGGCAGTAATAAAGATTGGCCACGACTTCCCAATGTTAACACAATCACATCATCATATCGATGACGGCATGCTCACTGAAGGTACAGCCAAGACTAAGGCCAATTTGGGTCCCCCGGCCAAGATCCAGTTGCCGACCAGGGTCGTAGCGCAGCCATGCGGGTACAACCAAGACCCCGAAATCCTTGTGAGGGCGAACAATGGACTCAGCATCCAACGTTGAACTGGAGCTCGCTGCTACTTGCTCTGAATCCATCAGGGTCAACGCCGACAGTGACCACAGACGCCGAGGGCTGCCCGAGCCATCGAGCATGATGGACTATATACCACCCCTGTTGGAGTCCTGGACCCGTCAGTGAGAATAATCCGTTGGAAAAAAAGTGAGGGACTGTAGTTGGAAGGCGGAAGGAACGGGGACGAAAAGTCAACCACAGATTACCGGTAAGAGGGAGATATATCATATATAATGACCTCTGGGCCTCAGGGCCATTTTTATAGGTACCATAGAGATCTTGGCGAGCGATATGCCGGCTCCATCTCCGCAAGGTCTTGTGTCCGGAAGATAACTTTGACACATTCACGGGCCGGCGTGGATCTCCGAGCACAGTGGAGCACTCGTGTCCCCGAAAAGTCTAAGACAAACTGTGGTCTACATAGCCAGTACCAATAACCACGCAAAAGTTCATTTATGTATAGCAACATGCACTTACAAGGCCATGTCCAAAAAGTTTGGTAAGTATGGCGTGCGGACCCGTCACAACGAAGCGCCCCTGATCGGTTCCGTGTCGGTCAATTTACACCCATTTATTAGCTTCCGGCCGCTTATATAATTGGCAGTCCGTGCCAGTGAGTTCAGGCGGCCATCATTTCGAAAATCACAATAGAAACGCAAGTATATGTACGTCTCATTTTCGTTGGGACTTCTCGAAGAATTGATGATGGATGACCTACAAGCAGAATCAATGTCACTAGAGTACATGTTACATGAACACAGGCCAATACAAACTTGCCTGCCCCACTCATGGTCGTGGCCACGTCAGTAAAGCATGTTCCATATCCTCCACACCTCGCATTGGGTTGCGCCGAACGCCTACTAGCAAGGATCTTGCTAGCGAAGCGATAACTCTTCTAGTATTTCCATTACGAGATCGCTCGTGAATGAGGTAGTCGATCATGTCTCATGTCTCTTCTGTTAACCGCGCGTCTGTCCTGTTGGAACAGCAATTGAAGCACCAGTCTTGTTCAGTATTATAACTTACTTGATATTCGTCTTAACTGAAACCCAAGCAGGTGGCTCGGACCGTCCGATTCCTTTTGTTCTCCCCTGGACGGCATGGATCATCTAGAGACCCGGGAACAGGTTGCTGCTGCCAAACCTTGGTTCCCGAGTAGTGTTGCCGCGCTGTGCAAAGGTGACCCAAGGGATTCATTAGGACATTCGTGTTGAAAAAGAATGATGAAAACAATTGGGCTCCCTGCTCTTGTCTTACTTGGGCATTGTAATAATCAAATTCCCGGACCAAGGGCCCCATGAGGCACGTCCATGCATGGCTATATATCGGTGCCAGCCCTGTAACTTGGGAATGCCGACTTACCGTCGGCAAAAACCTTGCTTGGTGCTTATGAGGACTCATGCCGCATCTGTAGTCGCGGCAAGGGCCGGTAAGTTATCCCACGGGTTATGGGTTGTAAAGGTTGGGTGTGTCGCAAAAGGGAAATCCCAAAGATGGGAATCCCAAAAAAGGAAATTAGACCACAAAAAAGGAAGGAGTTTCCGTGGTGAGTTGTTCCCACGATTATGGGGGTGAGAGAAACCTTGTCAAGCAAGGTAATGTAACTGGCACTTGAAAAAGTCTTGAATGCAGGGCCAGCGGCCGGCCAAGTCGAAGGTTGGTTGCGATTATACACGGCGATTCTCCGCTCTTCGCTTCGAACGTTGCGTAGCAACTCGTTGGCAATACTTGTGTGAGGAAGATGCGATTTTGCGGGGGAAAAAAATCTTGCGCAAACGCTCCATCATGGCATAGATATCGGAAAATGCGGCGTCACCTATCGCGGCAGCTAGAAAGGTCTGCGGCATGGCATCGTGCAACCCGCGTACCGATAACTCCTCCCACTGTCTGAGTATGAAATGTTTGAAGAAACGGTCTGCAGTCAATATGCTCAGAATGCATAGGAAAATCTCCCAACGCATACTATGATTAGCATTGCTACACTCCCGGCGATGTCATTTCAAGCAAGCAGCCAGCACCATTGACAGCGACCCACGCAAAAGATCACTCATGTATATATAACAATAAAGGGCGTAGTATTCAACTACTTTCCTGAGTTTGTGACGTTCGCCTCCGCTGCCTGCCCAGCTTCACGGAACGTCTCCAGCGCCTTCCAAGCCGCGCCCGACACAACACTCTCCCTCGCCAACCTAACCCCGTCCTTATAATCCACCGCCAACCCAGCAACGACCAACAACGCTGACGCGTTCATCAACACAAAGTCCAACACAGGCATCAACGCCTCCGGTATCTCCCCTCCAGACGTCAACAACCGCGTCAACGTCACCGCATTCTCCGCCGCCTGTCCACCCACCACCGCCGTGAGCGGGTGTGTGCTGAGCCCAAACTGCGCGGGGTACAGCACGGTCTCGACGATCTCCCCGTCGGGCGTGAGCGACCATGCCCACGTCTCCCCCGCACAACTGATCTCGTCGAGGCCTTCGGCCCCACACACCACCAACGCCCTCGCGACGCCGCCGTCCCTCAACGATTTCGCAAAGGGGAGCCCGAGTTCGCGCTCGGCGACGCCGAGGACCATACCGCGGGGATGTGCGGGGTTGATGAGCGGACCGATGACGTTGAAGAGGGTGCGGAAGGGGAGAGATTTGCGGTAGGGTGCGATGAGCGCGAGGGCGGGGTGGTAGTGGGGAGCGAGGACGAACGTGAAGGGGACGCGGGCGATGGGCATGGGCGTTCCTGCTGTCGGGGCGACGAAGAGACAGTCGAGCGATTGTAAGAGGTCGGCAGAGCCTGACAAGGACGTCGACGCGCGACTGCCGTGCTAGCATTGTGTGATGAGCCATCAGTGGAGGGAGGGATGTGAATGTTGATTTACGTACCTTGACTACTCGAGCGCCTGCGCCGGCAGCAACGATGGCAGCACTCGTGCTGACGTTGAATGTATTGTGTCCATCTCCACCGGTCCCGACGATATCTACGACAAAGTCCTTGTCACCATCCTCGATCGTCGCTTTGAGGGCTCGAGAACGGAGCACCTCGGCGGCCGCTGCGAGGTTTTCTGGACGTCGCTCTACCCTTTGGATATGCATCGCAGCAAGGAAGGCACCGATTTGCGTGGGCGGGACGACATCGGGTATAAGGAGATGTTCGAGGGCGAGTTTGAGGTCGTCTGGGGTGAAATGCTCGGGCGACTTGACGAGTTTTTCTAGCAACGTTTTGAACTTGTCGGACGTGTACTCGGTCATCGCGATGGACTCGGATCGTTCGTGAATGGTCGCTGAGGTAGGTGATTCTTATAGTCTGTCGGTTATCCCGACAGCCTGATGAGTGTGGCGCATCTGTAACGGTTTGACATGCACCGCACGACAATATTACTCGACTGTCAACAAATTTCTAGGCCTGACACATTACTATAGTAACGATGAGCCCACTACTATAAGAACTCGTAGATGCTCGTTGTCTATTCCCTCAGTTCTCCACAGTTACACAACCAATCTAGGGCTTCACCTAGCTAATTTTTGTCTGAGACTCTTCACCGTGTGACCTACACACCCATTTTGTCATGGGGTCTGATCAAATTGACCCTTAGCGAGGTCAATCGACAAGGGGCTCGGCTGTCGTTCGGTTGGGCGAACAAGGCTGAACAGGTGTCAGTAGCCTGAGGCAATCCGACTACATAGCATCTCTTTCGGGAGTGCACAAAGGCAGACAATCGAATAGCCTTCACTCCCGCGATCATACACGGCAATTATTCAAACTATAGATCAGGATATCCTCCGCCCCAATCGCCACCAACTCATCCATCACCCTCGCACATTCCTTCTTTAACACCATCGCGCTCACATCCACCCAATCCGTCTTCTCCAACGGACTGATCGTCGGCGCCCTTCGTCCAGGTGTGATTTGAACCGCGCGCGACAGCGCCTCCCGGGGGACGTTGTACGAACACACGACGTATTTCTCAGCGGCGACGACGCCAGCGATGCGACTCGCGATCAGATTGATCAGTGGCGTATGGTCAGCACGCGAAGGCGTGGTAGATCGGATGAGGACAGCTTCGGTTTCGAGGAGCGTGGCGATGGCGTGCAGTCCGGCTGCGCGCATTGTGTCTCCCGATTCTGTTCAGCGTTTCAGTTTAGCACCCGCGTTGGATAGGAATGTGTTCGGCGTTCATACGTACCCACGAGATCCACTAGACAGGTAGAGATCGCCGTCAGCGCCAATAGAACACGACCCATCCACTCTGTCTACTCACCGATCCCATCCGCCAGGCCCAATGCACACGCCGCCTCCACACTTCCCCCAATATACTGAATCCTCGTTCGCTGCTCCCCCACCAACACCAACCGATCGTCCAACCCCCCAAAATACTCCCCCGCAAGCACTTCGAAGCTCGTCACGACACGTTTCCCGGCGAGATCTTCTACCGTCTTGATCGGCCCGCGTTCGGGAACCTGGACTTGCAACGCACATTTTCCAAATGCGAGGCGTTGAACTTCGGTGACCTTGTGTTGCATTTTGGCTTCGAGGATGACGTCGTGACCGGTGATGCCGAGATCGACGTTACCGTTCCCGACGAAGGAGGGGATGTCTCCGGCGGGGAGGAATACGCTGTGCACGGGCGGGCGAGAGAATCGGAACATGATGTTTTTCGATAAGCCTGAGTGGTGTAGTGAGATGTACGGATAGGCTTACAGTGCGATGGGTTGGTTCATCACGAGGCAAACGTCGAGACGACTCGATCGGCGGAACTGGATGTCCGCACCTGTTTGATTCCATCAGAACGATGTGTGTGATATATCTACATCTACATCAACGCAGCGCACGAACCTGCAAGTAACTGCAAGCATCGGTCGTGCAGTCTTCCTGTACATGGCGATCAGTATCTGTTTGAGCGACCACGAACGTCGCGTTGATCAGACGTTACCTTTTTTTGGGATGGCAAAGAGTAAGCGACCGTTGAGCGCTTCGACGTCTGACGGCGACATTGAGACGATCCCAGATGGACTGGTTGTAGAAACTCACTCATCCCGACACGATTCAAGGCCCTCGATATGATGTAGGTTGAACACGAGTCATCGCCGACACTTATCTACGGCTATACGCATTTACCAAAAATGGATTGCCGAAATGGCACACGTTCGAACCCGAACCCGAGTTTTGAATCAACGTGGGTAGGCTGACAATAACTATGGCAAACAACCTCGGCGTATATCATGTCGGTCACCAGTGTAGCACGAGTCCACTCATCGTCCATATTCGCCTCACCGAAATTCAAAGCCATCCTGGTTAGTCGTCGTGATAAAATTCCGTTCGTTTAGAGAGCATGGAGGCCCCCATGTTTGCATCTGCTAGCTACACACTCACATATCAGTGCATCCCTCCGTCTCGTCACTGCCACCCATGTCCAGAGCCTGATGTCCACCAATACTAGGTCGAGTATCCAAAATACTTTCCCGCGAATCGATCCCACCGATCCCAACGCATCGCTTTCGAGTCCACAGCGATCCCGGATTCCATTTGAACTTGGTACGTGCCTCTTCGTTTGACTGCTATACACATGATTTCACCTCGTTCGTGAGCACTCGAACGAGTCATAAGAGGGATCGATGGATCGGTCGTTGCCATTCGATCCCGATGGATGTGATTGAGTAAAGTGGACCGATCAACGGCTTAGCCATTCTCCAAGAGGGTGGTGGTTGCCTTTGTCGAGTTTCGTGCGCAATCCGCTG
>JBBPQV010000805.1:0-15173 GCA_038092675.1 Boletus rufocinnamomeus | reverse complement strand
GTGAAGAATGGGGGAGACGGCAAGAGGGGGGAGCGCATCGACGACCGCGCTGAATCCTTGGTTCCAAAGTAAATCTAAAGTAAGGGACCTTGCCTCAGTGATGGCCCCATTCAGGGAAGCGGCATAGACGGGGGGTTGGTTATCTGGGGTCAACCGGGTCATTATACACCTCACCGTGGCGTATGACCGATAGAGATGGGTGAGGGAGATGAGGTCATTGTAAAGATGATAATGAGGGTGTGGGGATGCGAGTGTTGACTCGTCCCAGGGGGTTCCTCTCGGGCTGTTGAGTGAGAAGGGTTAGCTACGACGTACCACAGCGCTGATGACTAATCCGACTGAATTCGGATATGGCGCGCGAGACAAAGAAATGAAGACGAAAATGGAATGGATACGAAAATTCTGGCCAAGGACGAGGGCCGGAAACGAATAGGATGGCCTAGGACGAGGGCCGAATATGAAAAGGATGGCCTAGGACGAGGGCCGGAGACGAGAGAAACAACAAGAGTGATCTGAGAGTGAATGTGGGTGAAAAGATAGATGATGATTCTGAGTCGGAATACAAGGATTTATAGTCTGAGGAATACCTCAGACTTCTTCTATCTAAGAAAATACAAAAATAAATAGTATTGTGGTGTCCGAAGTGAAAAGGACTTGTTGCTAAGTAAAAGAAACCTTAATAAGGCTAAATAAGGAGTCCGAGTTGGACTTGCAGATAGGGGTGAGCGGCGATGGACAGACTCGCATGGACTGTGGATAGGGGTGGGCGACAAGCCAAATATGCTGGTGTACGAACCTAAGGAACCTAAGTTCCTTACATCCGAGGGGGAGTTGAATCCTGACTGTCCCCAGTCAGTCCGACAACCGTTGGTACGAATTACTTGTAGCGGATGATGATGAGTAGGCTGTCAACAGCAGTGATGGTAGCCCAAGTGAGGTCAATGATGATGATAACGAGAGGATGATGTAGGCGAGAGACAATGATGATGACGATGATGGAATGATGGTAGTAATACCAATACGAGAGGGATATGTGCTACATTCAACGGTCGTGGGTGGCTCCCTGTCTGCAGCGGTGATAGCGAGAGGATGGGAGGGTAGTGCATCACGGTTGAGTTGCTTTCGTCATGGTAAGAAGCCTGTCTGGTGTTCATTGATAGTCCTGTGTCTGTGCATGTCTGGTGTGATCAGATCTAGTCCGCCACAGCATCCAATGCTCGATGTCTGCAGCGTAAGCCTAAGTTCAAGGGAAAAGAAAGAAGAAAGGAAAAGAAAAATGAAAGGAAAAGAAAGGAAGGAAACTTATAAGTACGACAATGTCACGAAATGAAATGAGTAAAAAAAGAGTCTGTGTTGCGAGCGTCCGACTCGACTTGTCTTCTTCGTGCTTCTTTCGCGTCTACTCCTGCGTTGGATCCAACGAGACGGTACCGGATGTATTGGATAAACGAAATAATGAAATGAATAATGTGCACTGTGTCCTTATGCACGTTCGAAGAGCAGAAGGATATGTAGTCAACTCAAGGACATGCAAAACTGGTGATAACAAAGAAAATGAGCCAAGGAATGGATATATGAATGAGTGGATAGATTATACGAGTTTTTCTTTCTTTGGTGTTCTTTTCTTTTCTTGGTGACAGTGTATGCTTTTGATAGTGAGCAATGAGCGCCGGACGAAACCCAGGATGAAATGTAGGTCACCGGATGAAAACTGGGGTGAGATGAATATATATCATAGTGTTTTTCGGATAGTGTGAATCGAATCACCTAAAGGTTAGCGTCGGAAGGCTAAAACAAATAAGTATTAGGGTTGGAAATGTTAATGAAGGTCAATTGCACGAATAGAAATTGAGGCGAAAAACCGCGAAAATTTCGACACGAGGATTTAACTGAGGGAGTCCGAGTATTTTAGGACTCCTCTCCTCTGAGGGGGACTTTGACTGATGACCTCCTGGTCATCTAATGATGCCGTGAAGATGTCAGGGCATCCTGAGGGCAGCGAAACGAAGGCTAAAACAAGCAGATGCCCAGATTGAAGGGGAAGCGCAGCCAAGCCGAGCAGATGGAAATGGAAGGTGAAGGCAGCATGGGTGTTAATGAATGGATGAAGGGGGGCTGATATGAGAGGGTGGATGGGTAGGCGCATCGTCCGTCGAACGATGAGAAGTGTAAGGATAGTTTGGTGAACTTGAAGGTAAATAGGAATGTGCGTGGTGGGGGCGACGACGAATTAGACGAGTGTTATGATATACTATATTTTCAAACATTTTTAACTTAACGCGTTCGTGCATTACTCTACATCCTTCAGACTTCGAAGTCACGTGATGTGCACGTGACCATGGGAAACTACACGTGACCTATGGTCTAGACAAACATGCTGCACACACACCTTATTAATTTCCGCTTCTCTTTCTCAGCATCATTCTTCTTCTCTCACGAACCCTTCTTTTATCTAGCCATATCCAGTAGTCTTTCCCATGGACCCTATGGTCCGTGTGCCAACCTGTAACATATATAAAGTAGCTGTATTCGACTGGACTCCCCAGTCTAATCCATTTGTTCACTGCGACCTACGTCCTTGCAGCTGAATTAAGGAAGACTTGCCTCGCCTCTACTCTTATTCTACTCATCTCTGTCTTCTCTTGGTTTGGTGTAGCCTTGTCGAGTCCCCGCCAGTGATTGTTCGAGACCTCTCACAACACTTGGATTAGACTTCATACACTGCCTGGACTCTAGGGCTAAAGAGAACCCACTGGTGTTTTCCAGCTTTCATCTTCGTTACATTTGCCGCTTTAGAACGTGGGGCAGTACCCCGAGCTTTTGTTGTGTTACTTTAGAACCTTCTCAGTCCCTCCCTTGAGGTGATACCTGTGCAAGGGTCATGCCTTGTTTGCAAAGAGCGATATGGGAACCACTGTCGTCGTACAGCCCGTAGCCGGGCTTATATTGTCTCGTTAGTCCCTCAAGTGATTGGGGAGGTAGAGCGTCAGTTCCTAGTTTTTTATGATAGTATATGTGCCAGTTTGTTCCTGGGCTTTGCGGACCCCAGAGAACTTGTTATGAGACTTTACGGAGAAGAAGGTATTACCTCTGGTCGAAAGTTTACTTTTTTAGATCTTCCACTTGCCGCATCCCTTGAGCTTGGTTGAAAGATACCTCGCAGTAAGGATTAAGCTGGCTCGCGTTCGCACGAATAGAGTAGTGCAACAACCCTGACCGGTAGAACCTCCTGCTGCTCCAGTAGCTCCTCCTCCACCTCCTTCCCCCCCAAAGAAGCACATCCCTTACACCGAGCGATACTCTGACGCCCAACTTGCACTCTTCCATTACGTCCAGCTTCAACGTAACTGGCGTCGAAACAATTACTTCTCTGACTCCTTTTTTCTCCAACACCATCGTCACATCTCTACTCCACTTCTCCTCTTTTCTCTTATTGTTTGGTTTGGTGTAGCCTCAGCAGAGTCCCGCCAGTGTTCACTTGAGTATGCTCGCAACACTTGGATTAGACTTCTATACACTGCCCGGACTCTAGGGCCAAAGAGAACCCACTGGTGTTTTCCAGACTTCATTTTCTTTTACGTTCACTGCTTTAGAATGTGGGGCAGTACCCCGAGCTTTTGTTGTGTTACATAGAAACCTTCTCAGTCCCTCCTTTGAGGTGATAGCCATGCAAGGGTCATGCCTTGTTTGCGAAGAGCGATACAGGAACCACTGTCATCGTGCAGCCCGTAGCCGAGCTTATATCGCCGTGTTAGTCCCTAAAGTGATTGGGGAGGTAGAGCGTCAGTTCACAGTTTTCTTACATTAGTATATGTGTTGTTTTGTTCCTGGGCTTTGCAGACCCCAGAGAATCCATTACGAGACCCTATGGAGAAGAAGGTACTATCTCCAGTCGAAAGTTTATTTTTTCAGATCTTCCACTTGCCACATCCCTTGAGCTTGGTTGTAAGATACCTCGCAGTAAGGATTAAGCTGGCTTGCATTTGCACGAATCAAGTAGTGCAACAACCCTGACCGGTACAAACCCCTGCTGCTCCAGTAGTTCCTCCTCCTCTTCCTTCCCCCCCAAAGAAGCACATCCCCTATACCAAAAGATACTCCAACACCCAACTCACGCTCTTTCGTTATGTACAGCTTCAACGTAACAGGCGTCACAACAATTACTTCTCAGACTCCTTTTTCCTCCAACATCGTTGTCCCTCCTCCTCACACTAAAAAATGTTGTCAGTTGATATCGATGACCTTGTCAACTGCCTCGATGCGCTTGCCTTGAGCAAGGAGTGCTCGAATATTTCAAAGAAAATTGTCAACCCCAGTAACTGGGATGGTGACTGCTCCAAGTTTCATGCCTGGTGGATCAAGCTTTGACTCTGGGTCGATGCACAAGATTGGAAGGATAACCACATCTGCATGGTTGCAGTCTTGTCTCGATTCAAGAAGAAAGCAGAGGGCTTTGCCCAGATCACATTAGAACGATATTTGAAAGAAGAAGAAACCGAGATCCCAACAGTGGCAGGATCAATGGTAACCACACTGAAAGGCATTGTGGCTTGGCCCAAGTGGCCCGATCTTCAGATCAAAATTAAAGAGTACTTCCAGATTGAGGTACTGGCTCACGAAAGCCTCAAGAAGCTGCAAGCCTTATGGCAAGGGTCTAGGCCCATAGATTTGTTCATCCAGGAGTTTGTCATCCTGGTAAAGGAAGCAGATATTGGAGTAGACTTCGCTCTCGAACTGCTCAAGAAAGCCGTCAATTACCGCATCTATTACCAAGCAAAGATGACGGGCAAGGAGTCTGACGACTATCTTGAACTCTGTGGAAAATACCGAGCAATCAGTAGGAACTTTGAACAGATCGCAATTGAATGCGGTCCACCCTCTCACCCCGCCCCTTCTTCTTATTGCCCCCAGTTCGCTCCCCGTCCTCTGCAGCCTTCTGGCCAACAATATTATCTGCCCCCGCCACGACCTCCACCAGGTAACCACTCCCATTTCACTCCCACTGGTACACAGCTGGGTAGAGGAGCCCTGATGGAGATAGATGCCCAGCAGGCTCTCCCATCTCGGCCCGATACCTGTACATGTTACGGATGCAACAAGGTTGGCCATATATGGCCTGATTGCTCGCAAAACCCCAACAAGTGAGCCCCGCGTCCGCTGCAAGTATGGCAGCAATACCTTTGGGATTATGAGACAGGTGCTTTTGTGCCTGCTGCACCTTACCAGCCGCCTGTGCAGCATGCCCAGCACACATATGGTCGTCCCCCCCCGCCCCCTCCAACCACTGCTCCTGTCCTATCCGCTCCCCTGGTTGTTGCTCAACAAGCGGCAATGCCATCCTTCTATTTGGCAGAAGCCGAAGCTTACTACAGAGACAAGTTCAAAGTAGAAGCAAGGCAGAAGGCAGCCAGCTCTTTAAATTAAATAAGTCTGTGAATGATGAGGGTGTTCACGGACTGGACAATTACGTTTCTTCTTCTGTTTCCCTTTCTTCTTGTAATATTTCTACCGATCTTGTAGACTGTGATGAGTCGGACTTCCCTGTATGTACCTTGGATGATCTTCTTGGCAATATTATTCCCCATTCCGAAAGAGCGACTCAACAAAGTGTGCTTAATTCTCTTGTTTGCCAAGTAAGAAATTCTCCTAATTATAAATCTCTCAACTCTCCTGATTCTCTTTTTATTCGCGCAAGCACATTGTCATTTGGTGGCAAAATGTCACTTGAGACACGTGTACTGAATTACAAAGATGGAAGTTGGCGATCTCAATCGTTTAAGTCCCTTCTAGATTCAGGCGCTTCTCACACTTTTATCGACAAGGACTATGTTCTCTCTCATGGTATCCCTACTTATAGAATTGCTAACCCTATTTCGGTGAAAAATGCTGATGGCTCTAACAGAGCAATAGGCCAAGTAACCCACGCTGTCACTTTAATTATTGGGATTGCCGGCCATTATGAGGTCCTGGAAGCCTATGTGTCAAAACTAGGAATCCACCACCTCATTGTCGGCTATGATTGGCTGGCTCGGCATAATCCCACTATAGATTGGGTTTCTAAAACTATCTCTTTCCCTCGTTGCACACCCTATTGTCATATTATGGGTGATGGACCTTTCAACAAACCTATCAAACTTATTTATAATCGTAGTATAGAAGAAGGACTCAAGGAGAAAGTGCCCGAAATGTACCATGACTTCCTTGATGTATTTTCTGAGAACAAATCTGAAAGAATGCCAGAACAAAAACCCTGGGATCATGTGATAGATCTAAAACCAGACTTCGCACCCAAAAAGGGTAGAGTAATTCCCTTATCGGATGTGGAAATGGACGAAGTACGCACGTTCATCGGAAAAGAACTCAAGAAGGGCTACATTCGCCCTTCAAAGTCCCCTCAAACGGCACCAGTATTCATTATACCTAAAAAAGATGGAAAAAAGAGACTCGTTATGGACTACTGTTATTTAAATGAAGGCACTATCAAAAATGCCTATCCTCTACCCCTTATTTCCACATTGATTGATCGCCTTAAGGGTGCAGACATGTTTACATCCCTTGATCTCCGATGGGGTTACAACAACATGCAAATTAAGGAAGGTGATGAGTGGAAGGGAGCCTTCGTTACTCCCATAGGCGCATATGAACCCACCGTTATGTATTTCGGGATGACTAACTCACCCCCTACTTTCCAGCAAATGATGAACAACATATTTAATGATGTGTATGCCGTACTCATTATCTATATCAACAACTGTATGATATTTACCAAAGGCAAGACAAAGGAAGAGCACGAAGAAATAGTAAAGGAGGTGCTTTCCCGTCTTCGCCAAAACGATCTGTTGCAAGATGACTCGAGCGAACACTGGCGAGACTCTACTGGGGCTACACCAAACCAAACAATGAAAGAGAAAGCAGAGGGTAAGAGGTGAGACGAGGCGGTCTTCCTTAATCAACTCGCAAGGACGTAGGTTGCAAGTGACAAATGGATTAGACTGGGGAGTCCAGTCGAGTACTGCTACTTTATATATGTTACAGAATGGCGCACAGACCATAGGGTTCATGGGAACGACTACTGGATTTAGATATATGAGAGAAGAGTTCGTGAGAGAAGAAGAATGATGATGAGAAGAAAGAAGCAGAAATTAATAAGGCGTGTGTGCAACGTGTTTGTCTAGACCATGGTCACATGTTGGTTTCCCACGGTCACGTGCACATCACATGACTTCAAAGTCTGAAGGTTTTTGTAAAGTATTGCACGAGTGCACTAAGTTAAAAAATGTTTGAAAATATAGTATATCATAACATGATCTTTATGTAAAACCAGAAAAATGTAGTTTCTCGAAGGACAAAGTGGACTTTCTTGGTATGGTAGTATCTAAAAAGGGAGTAGAAATGCAGGAAAAGAAGGTGTCAGGGGTATTGGATTGGCCAGTTCCCACATGCCTCAAGCAGCTGCAAGGCTTCCTCAGACTTTGTAATTATTATCGATGATTCATCGAAGGCTTCGCAGACATTGCATGCCCATTGAACGATGTAACCAAAAAAGACATTCTATTCAAATGGGAACCAAAACACCAAATAGCATTTGATTCCTTGAAAGCCAAATTCAAGGAGTCACCCCTGTTGGCCTATCCAGATTGAGACAAAGAAATGCATCTTGAAATGGATGCCTCAGACATTGCCACAGGGGCAGTGCTTTCGGTTAAGTGTGATGACGGTCTCTGGAGACCCTGCATCTTCATTTCCCACTCTTTCGACAGTGCAGAGCACAATTACCCTATTTATGACAAAGAACTCTTGGCAGTCATTCAAGCACTAGAAGAATGGTGACACTACCTTATTGGTAGGGAAGGTTTCGAGATCTGGATGGATCACAAGAATCTTGAATATTGGAAGAAACCCCAAACCCTATCCGGTCGTCAAGCTCGATGGCATGCACTTCTCCAGGAGTTTAATTATGTTTTTGTCTACAAACCTGGTACATCAAATGGCTGTGCAGATGCTTTATCTTGCCGACTGGACCATGGTGATGCTGTCACAGATCACAACCAGAACATTACTGTTTTACCTCCTTCTCTTTTTATTAATAACATCAAACTTTCTTCTTCTTTTTACAAAAAAATCATAAAAGAATCAGAGAAAATATGAGATGAATCCTTTAATGAATACACTTACGATTACGATAACTATATTTTCGAAAATAACAAAAACAAAGTCTTTGTTCCCGAACCTTTACATACAGAACTTCTTACTATTTGTCATGATTCTCCTATTGGTGGACATTCTGGACAAGCTTGCACTTCTCATCTTCTTACTCAGCACTTCTCATGGCCTGGTGTCACAAAAGACAATAAAATTATGTAGATAGCTGCCAAGTGTGTGCCCAAACAAAGGGAAAATCAAAGGCACCGGCAGGAAAACTCCTTCCTTTACCTGCTTCTAAACAACCCTGGGAAGATTTATCAGTTGACTTCATTATGGGTTTACCCGCTTCCCACAGTTACACAGCCATTTGCATTGTCATTGATCGATTCTTCAAAGAAGTTGTTTTCATTCCCACTTACAATACAGTCTCTTCAAAGGACTTGGCCGTTATCTTCAGAGACAATATTTGGTGTATCTATGGACTCCCTTCTACGATCATTTCCAATCAAGGACCCCAATTTGTTTCGGACTTTACTTCTGAATTATGTAAACTTCTCTCTATTTCCCAGAAAATCTCCACTGCCTATCACCCTCAAACCAATGGACAAACAGAGTGTATTAATAGAGAACTTGAACAGTATCTCTGCTCTTATGTAGCAAAGCAACAGACTGAATGGGCTGATTGGCTCAAAGTTGCTCAATTCCATCACAATAATTCCCTTACCACTGCCACTGGCACCATTCCTTTCAACATCACACGTAATTACACCCCTCGCATGGGATTTGAAGGAAAAGCTAAAGGCATGGGAAAAGAATTTGGCATGGAGATGGGAAAATCCCACAAGGAAGTAGAAGATGCATTAGAGGAAGCACGAGAAAGAATGAAGAAGCAGTCGGAAAACAAAAGATCCGACGCTCCTAATTACGAGAAAGGACAGCAAGTTTGGCTCTCCGCCAAACACTTGAAGCTCCCCTATATGGCAAAGAAGTTAACCCAAAAATGGATTGGTCCCTATGAAATCCTCGAGGTACTTCCTAACACCGTCAAACTTAAATTGCCGAACTCTATTCATATTCACCCAACTGTTAACATCTCATGCGTCAAACCCTATCAGGCAACTCTCCCAGGGCAACCAGTCTTATGCCCAGATGCAATAGAAGTTGACGAAGAAGGAGTAGAGCAGTTTGAAATCGAATACATCATGGCATCGCGTCTCAAAGGCTGCCAGCTTTAATATCTTGTACATTGGAAAGGTTACAGTATGATGAATCCAATAGGACATGGGAATCCGGCAACATCATTAATACCACCCCTCAGGCAGTAGCCGATTTCCACAAAAAGAACCCCTTGGCTCCTTGGAAACTCCGTGGCCTTACCCTTGGAGATTTCTCTTCTCTTTTCTCACAATACAAAAATTTTACCGAAACGAACTATCACAGGACTCGCCTGGAATTCAAGTCTTAAAGAGGGAGTAGTATTATGATATACCATATTTTCAAACTTTTTAACTTAGCGCATTTGCACACATACTTTACATCTTTCAGACTTTGAAGTCACGTGATGTGCATGTGACCGTGGGAAACTACACATGACCTATGGTCTAGACAAACACGCTGCACATATGCCTTATTAATTTCTGCTCTTTCTTTCACATAATCATCTTCTTTCTCTCACGATGCCTTCTCTTATTTAACCATACATAATAAATGTTCCCATGGACCCTATGGTCCGTGCACACTCCTGTAAACTATATAAACTAGCTGTAGTCAGGTGGACTCCCCAGTCTAATCCATTTGTACCTTGTGACCTATGTCCTTGCAAGTGTATCAAGGAAGACTGCTACATCTCTACTCCACTTCTCCTCTTTTCTCTTATCATTTGGTTTGGTGTAGCCTCAGCAGAGTCCCACCAGTGTTCACTTGAGTACGCTTGCAACAGGTCATGGTGAGTCAAGAAAAAAATACCTACTTCCTTTCTTCAAGCTCATTGAGTACTTGCACATAGTGAATTTTCATCTGATCTTGTGGTGGCAGTGCCTTGAGAGATATGAGATATGCACATTCCTTGGCAAGAAAACATGGAAAATCATTGTTAGTGAGATCTAATTCAGCCTTGAGAATTGTGAGTTCATTACTAAGCTTGCAAACCAACTCTGTCACATCTTTGTAATGGTTCTGAATCAAACATGCTATATTAGATTGCGATCAATAAAAGAAACAATGGATAAAAATGTCATACTAAGCGCTTCATATTTGTCTTCATTCCAGAAAGTGAAATGCTCTTCAATTGCTTGGTGCGAATGGAACTGTGTGGTGTGGTGTGTGCCTCGGGCCAGCTCATTGGATGCTGAGAAAACATGTTCACAACCTTTGCCCTCCGTGTTGCCTGTACCTTCAATATATCTTGGATGCCAGTCCAGCTGGCACAAGCGGTTGTGCACATGGCCACGGAAGGCACCGACCATGAATCATAAATGGAGTGCTTGTGCTCTTGGTCCAATGCTGCTGTTGCTCAGTGTTTTTGCAAATGTGCAGCTGATGTCATAGGTGCAGCCACCATTGGGACCATAAACCAAAATGAGGTGGTTGATGATTGCAAGTGGGTATTTGGCCCTGAATGCCATCAGTATTGCTAGAAATCATGTGGTGACTTGACACTTACAGCTCACCACTCTTGATCATATCACAAGCTAAGAGCACAAAGCGATGCCAGCATGTCACAAGAAAGATTCTGGATTCCTCAAACACAGAAAATGTCTTTTTCTGCACATCTGGTCAAGCATTTTGCCAGCAATCAACACAGTTGAAGGGACTGGTGCTGTCAGATGCGCCAGCATCCCAATTGTCATAGGATATTTTGGTATCTGGACCACCAGGCAGTGTTTGGGTCTCCATGGTTAAATGAGTTAGATATAAGAAGGTGGGTAGATGAAATGAATCCATGTAGCTTTGACTTCATATTGAAATTTGTTGACTTTGTCATTACTCAACCAGTAGCTCAATCTTGCAGCATGGAGATCTTCTCATGGGATCTTGCCATATACTGTTGTATCACATTGTTTCAGGCTGTTGTTTCCATCAACAGAAACCAGCCAGTCAAGTGGAAGCTTTGGCTTGTCCTCCAGATGGTAAAAGCAGGCTGGACACTCATTCTGAAGTCTCCATTCCTGACTATCATGGTTCAGGACCTCGTGAATATGTTTGTCAACACAATGAGTAATTTCCAGGTACACATTATAAGCATCTGACAGTTGGTTGAAAAGGTGCAGGTGATAGGGTACCTAATTTGGATTTAGTAAACCTTCTTCAAATTTGGACAGGCAACTTACATGATGAAGATGATACAATGCTTTGCATAAAGCATGAATACTGAAATGTGGACATGTGCAATGGGTTTGCTGAAACAGCGCAAGGGTCTGAATAGAAATGGCAACAGTTGGATAGACTGGCAAGCAGCCTAGATATCTGTGGGAAATAAGGTTTTCATTCAGAAAGGTATGATGAGGACAAGCAACAAGCATTGCCTTATGTCTGGCTGAACAGAGGGCAAATAAGAACCAGATGCAAAGGCTCAGTTACATGAATGACTGACTAAAGATATCAACAAGCTCTATGTCACCAAGAGTGCCCAAAGGGTCAGCTGCTGCTCCTTGGGTTGCTTCATTAGGGACCTCATCTGAAAAGCCATCACCAGAATCATGTGAATGATAATCAAGGTAGGCATCAATGAGCCAGGGCATCTGCACTTCCCAATGACTGGTTTGCAGCTCAATGCAATTCCTATGATTGCAAGTGTCCACTAAATGCCTGAGGCTGCATTAACAGAGGACAAATGGAGCACAAAAAGCAACAAACCATCCAAAAACATGTGTGGAAAGATCAGAGAACTTGTCACATTCATCATTGGTCTCGTAATCAGAGTCTGGGCTAGTGTACAGTATAGGTTCATCGTAGTAAATGTCCATGCCTTGGTCTTCAAACATCTGGTCCACAGTGTCCTGATCCTCACAAGGCAATGCTTGAATGTTTTGAGTTAATACAGCAGTCTCAATGGCAGACTAAGAATACTTACCTTGAAGCTCTGCAATATGCTGATCACTGATGGCGTGCAGGTGATCTGCTTGTCATCCTGCATGCAGCATCTGTTTATACCGAGTGCCTCCTCTGAACCCATGAATAGCCACCAACTTGAAAAGCCCTTGGTACCTTTTTGAGCTGTGGTGAAGCATGTTTGGGGCAGCAGAGAATGAATGGCTTGAAAGGCAAGGTGGTCTGCTGGATGACGATGTGGCAGACACAAGGCAGGTGAAAAACAGTGCAGAACAGGCAGGAGGCATTGAAGCAATGGGGAAGGTAGCTGGGGACATCCCCGACACCAAGCATGGTGTTGAGATGGCAGTGGATGACAATGACAATGGAGGACAAAAGTTGAAGGAAAGAAGTGGTGCAAGGCAGCATCAAGAATACCATAGAATGAGTGAGTGGTGTTGAGCAAAGAGTGGGGGGTTGCAGACATTGCCAACAGCAAGCACAATGCTGGGGCAGTGGCCAACAATGACAACGACAATAAGGAAGCAGAGGAAGGGGTGTGGGAAGGTAGTGGGGGGCTGCGGCGGCAATACAAGCCACAGTGGGAGGCACCAGAAGAGTGTGAATTAGTAACCATAATGGTCCTGACTGCCATGCTGAGCCATGCTGAGCTATACCTACCAATTAGCTGTACCTCAGTACTACCAAGTATCTTCAAATTTGGGGCAGGATTTATTGCTGGTGTGGGCAAAAGGTGAGGTAAGCAGCCTAACTATAGTTTACCATACCATTTTGGACCATGGATAATAAGGCTGACTCATTGGGAGTAATAGGTGGAAAATGCGATGTGACTTGTCACACTTGTGATGCAACTGTATCATGTGAATTGTTTAACCTCAATGTCCTCAAAGGGAGATTTGCTGCATACCCAGGGTTCCCACAGAATGGGACTGTTGAATGATTGTTTGCGTTGAGGGTCAGAACAGTGAAATTTGGGGCTGAGTCCACCTGGCAGCAAGGACTTTTATGGACATTAAAAATTATTGTCATCCATGACTGATGGCGAAAATTAGTGTCTGGTGATGGACAATAAATAGCAGCGTCCATGACTTCAGTGTCGTGGACATTGGTGTTTGGTGGAATTTTACTATTCACAGTGGTGCACTACCATACAATGTACATTAAATCGTGACAGGCATATGCAGAGAGACACTGGATGTTAAGGAGAATAGAAAAAACACAAAGTCGACCGTTCCTCGAGTCCATTTTCTTTTAAAAAGGTTACCATCTTATTCTCAGCAAAGCAAGAAGGAAGATTGTGGTGAAACGAGAGGTTAACCGCCAGAGTGAACAGGATAACTCGGAGCCATATAGCCTTCTGTACGATCCTCTAAACACGGCTTGTCGTCTGACTGTCCTTCCAAGGGCGCCGTCGAGTATATACATAGTACCGTGCTGTCTTGACTTCCAGTCGCAAGCATCATAGGATCGTCTGTTGCATAGTTCCACCCAATACACGTCAAATCTCCGACGCCGGGTGTGGTTTGAGGTTGTATGCAGTGGAGGAAAGCTGCTGTCTCTCGGTCCCAGAAATGTATATCACCAGCTGAGATGGACAAACGATCAATAACGACGACCCAGCGAGTATAAGGACGGAAAAAAATGCCAACCTTTGCCAGCACAAAGAACAAACTGATCATCCTTACCACCGAAATGAGATGGACCCGCGATGTCGACAAGACCTTTGAGAGCGAACGTATGCTTCGGGTTCAGCCGATGTGTCTGCACGTACTCGTGGCGATCTCTATCTCTATCTCGCACAAGTTCGAACTTCCATAATTGAGGAGCAGCCTGAGACGAAATGGAGTTAATGCCTGAGCCCATCCAGTCCACGAATACGTACTTTCTCAGGTGATATTAGGAGGGATGGTGTTTTCCTTGCCATAGCGATATCGCAAACATCGTTAGCAAACGGCATTTGGCTTTGGAGATATTAACTCAAATAATCAATCCGTAAGGCGTATCACCCACCTTTCCTTTCTCTCCGTTTCCATATTATATACTGGCGGATTCCACGATTAATCATGGAAGATCCAAAGCATCAATAGGATCCTTACCAATGATTTGCTTCTCGGATCCTGTACGGCGGCTGGGTTGTAGCCCTGAAGGCGATGACATCGAAGGCCCTACCCCAACCCATCGGGAGCAGTCCGGCGTTACGGCCACGTTGGTCAACTGGACGCGTCCGAGGTGGTAAGTAACCAAAACATTTCCGTGGAGATCCTTCCGACACAACGAGGGATAATACGTTAACAGACACGCACGCTCTCGCTAAAACAACGACACATACCAGCTTCACAACGTCACTGCCCTCGACGGACAGGAAGGCTATTCATGACTATCAATACCGCGTAGATCCTCCGAGCACAAGTCTTACCATTCCCTGTGGGAAGCCATACAATAGACTGGACCGTGTTTTGACGATCTATCATTTTTTGCCGTATACCGTCCTATCCAATTTGTCAGGATCTCTGTTAATCGGGAGGTAAATGATCTTACCTCCGACCACACCTCGACCGCGCATGTGAGTCGAGTGAGGAGTATTTTACCATTCGGAGACCTCATTGAAGGGCTGAGACCGACACCAATGCGCGCAGAAAAGTGGGACCCTACCAGGCGACTTGATCAACGGGTCCTCGATCGTGCGCCAGTTTGCGGTGGATAGTGATGCTTTCCTGAGCGCTGGATCAGCCATGAGGCGGGAGCCTTCCATTAGGTAACTCACCCCTACACGGAATAATGTTGATGTCCTGTCCCAGCTGATTGCATTGTTAGACCGCTGTGGACTCATGACAAGTATAACTTATACCTCGAAGTCGCCAAGTACTGTCCGTTCGGAGAGAATTGGAGGTGCCGAACGGGCGATTCGTAAGCGATTACACCCTGTGATGTATTCAGTGCCTTCAACTTGTCAATGGCACTGGGCCCGCGCAATGACA
>JBBPQV010000804.1:0-15206 GCA_038092675.1 Boletus rufocinnamomeus | reverse complement strand
GGAGCAGCAAATGCATGTGTCACGTACTATTTTCCATTGGAAAGCGTTTTGTAAGGGATATGATGGATGAGAATGACTGGGGTGAATTTAAGAGCGGTGGTCACGAGCTTGTTGTACACTGGAAATGAGTTGTGGGCGCAATACTACGAAACGAGGTTCGATAACGGCTTACTTGCTGAGCTGTCGATACGCCAAACAAGGACTTGATTGTCCTCGTTCATATGTACAGCAGACCGGAATGCGATCAATAGTTTTCTCAAGGCGCGCAAGGAACGGTACTGGAGAACATATCAATGGAAGCCGGCATCAACGCAGGAGGGGGGGCTTACATCAAGCAGAGCCTTTTGCCATCCGCGTAGGATGTCCTTTGTGAGGATAGGCAATGTCTCGCTCTCCATTTCAACATCCTCCTCCTCCTCTTCATCGTTCTCATCATCAGCCGCATCTTCGGGATCAAACTCGAGCAACTCCTTGTCATTTTCTTGAAGGTACTTGTAGAACTCGGGATCCTTCTCTGCCAACTTGGAAAGTTCGTGCATGTGCGTGAAGCCCTCGTCTGGCAGTGCAATGTTTGCGGTGGACAGTCATGTCGCCGGAGAGACATACCTTCTAAATCATCGACTGAAGCAAACGACTTGTCATCCGCAAAGTCATCCTCCTCGTCCTCCTCCTCTGCATCAGAATCATCCTGGTCCATGTCCATCTGTGAAAACGCAGAAACAATGAGTGTTGGTAGTCAACCCATATTCTGTACCATACATCTCCATCGTCGGAATCATTCTCCATGAATCCAGCTCCGAGGAAGTCGTCCACAGTCATTCCCTTGATACTACGAATATGCACGTCAGCACACAGTCTAAGACCCTAGTACCATAGCACTCGTGTACGAACTCGGCATTCTCGTTCTCCTCGTTCTCTTCCGCGTCATCCCGTTCGCTGCCGTCGTCGTCTTGTACCGGTGCCTTATCTTTGCCTTTTCCTTTCGCACCGCGTCTGCTCTCGATTCTCTTCTTGACCTGTTGGTGCTTCTTCCTCGACTGGATCGTTTTCTTGAGTTGGCCGCTCGAGGCAAACTTGCGCGTGGCCTTGGTCGCTTTACCCATGGCGATGGCGAGCAATATGATGCGCCGAGTCTGATGTCCAACTTTTTTTTCTCTCTTTTGGGACCTGAAATGACGAGTCTCGATTAGGAAAGTCTCCTGGTCCCTGTTTACCGCCATGACCGACGTGCTCAGCGCCGCAGAGAGCCTCCTTACCACACACGTCGACCTCGTCGCGCACGTTCGCGACACCCAGCGAACCAACCGCCGTCACCTCCGCGCGCTCCCTTCACCACCCCAAGATCTCCTCAAACTCCCACTCATCCCATCGCCGTCGCCATCACCATCGCCATCACCCCCATCATCACCTCTCCTCGCACCACGCCCGAAACCCCCTCAAAGACTAGACCTTCCACCCGCCAAACGTGCACGACTGGCATGTTACCCCAACTACGTCCCCGAGGAAGAGACGATCCGGAATGACTATTCCCAGAGGTACGTCGACAGCGGCGAATGGCCCCAGAACTGGGTCGTCGGAGCAGAACTCGAACGACGCTTCGAGGAGTAAGTCCCCGTTTGTTTGACATCTCTCATAACCCCCTTCACACACGCACACACAACCCCTTCCGTGCGTGCCAAATTCGCATTAGATATCCAAAGCAACAGCGTTTGCTCAATCTCAAGAAAGAGTCTGTCGATACGCACGCAGCGCCGTCGTGCTACCTATCACTGCAACAGCTCCCTTCACTCCACCCATACAAATTCGACGTGATCCTCCTTGACCCTCCCTTCTCGTCCTCATTCGGCTGGGACGAGCTCCAGGAATTCCCAGTACCCTCTCTCGCCGCGGATCCATCCTTCGTCTTCATGTGGGTTGGCAGCGGTGCAGGCGAAGGCCTCGAGCGGGGTCGCGAAATCCTCGCAAAATGGGGTTACAGAAGATGCGAGGACGTCGTCTGGGTCAAAACCAACGTCCACTCCAATCGCGGCCCTGGCGTGAGTTTTCGCACCGACATCCCACTTGCTTTTTCCCAAATCGATTCCCCCACCGTTGATCATACCACGTCCATAGACAGATCCGCCCACGACGTCCTTGTTGACCCGGACCAAACAACATTGTTTGATGGGTATCAAAGGCACCGTACGACGATCTACCGATAGTTGGTTCGTGCACTGCAATGTCGGTACGTCGCCACCCCTGCCGCGCTTTTTTATCGTCCCCGATTGCTGTGTTAAATCCATTACCCCTGGTCACCGTGAACCGTTGCCAGATACGGACGTGATCATATGGGAAGGTGATCCTTCAGATCCGACACGCAAACCCCCAGAAATGTACACCCTCATCGAAAACTTTTGTCTCGGAACCCGCCGACTAGAAATCTTTGGTCGCGCGCGTTCCTCCCTCCGACGAGGCTGGGTGACCGTCCTCGCCGAAGGCGAACGCGAACACATCCCCGAACTCGTCCGCGACCGCGCATCGTGCGTTCCCGACGGTGCACGACCATGGGAAAAAGACGGTTGGGAAGAGATCAGTAAGAAACTGGCCGCGCTCGGAGGCGGCAAGTGCGTCGTGCCCAACACACAAGAGATTGAAACCTTGCGCCCAAAATCGCCTGTCCGGTCCGGTGCTCTCCCAGGTGGAGGCGGTGTCAGCGGTGGCGTCGGCGTAGGTGTCAGCGGGGGTGTCAGTGTCGCCCTGGGGCCTCCTCGGCCCGGACGGCCTAACATGCCTCAAAATCAGGCGGCGGCGGCGCAGAGCCGGATGCTCGTTCCGCCAATGGTGGGCATGGGAATGGGAGGCATGGTTGGGATGCCAGTGGAGATGAGTGGATGGCCGGGAATGGGAATGAATGTGAATATGAATATGGCTGGGATGGGGATGGGGAACATGAATATGCCGATGATGGGGATGAACATGGATGGAATGGCGGCCGCTCCGTTTCACTCCCCGGGACAGGGTGCAATGGGCCAATTAGGTCTTGGTTCCATGTGGATGGGTGGTGAACATCCGGAGGGAGTGGTGTGGGAGGGTGGAATGAGCGACGGGATGATGATGAACGGGATGGGGATGGGCAACATGGGGATGGGAGGCATGATGGGGGGCATGAATGGGATGGGCATGAACCAATGGAATCAGCCAGGCTACGACGGTTTTCAATAATGCCCTTCACGTATTGGAAAAATCGTCATGTTCATTGTCATTCCAGAACCCAGGGTACGAATAAAATGGATAAAACCTAATGGGTATGCGTATATGCCGTGAATATAGTGAGCGAGATGTAGAATTAAGGTATGATGTATATACTCTACGAAGGGGAAATCAAAGGTTGGGAACAAGGCTATAATGCAACGAGGCGCGAGGTTCGCACGAATGAATGCCCCATGCGATCAACGGAGAGGCAAGGACAACCCAAAGGCGAAGAAAAACCAAGAAAGTGCAACGGGATGGATACATTGAAAGCTGAAACGCAAATTTTGAAGCCGGAAAAATAACCTGGATCGTGAGTCACCTCACTCGACGTCTATTCGGAAGCTCATCACTTGAGGCAAGTATGCCGCTCCAGCAAGATCGAGGATGTGTACGTCGTCATAAACTTCGTGTCCGTTGAACTGGATCATCTCGTAAGCTGGATCTAGTGACGGACAAACGGAAGGAGAACTGACCCCTCCAAATACAAACAGTCTGCTGTCCGCAACGATGGTCACGTGGTATCCTCTTGCAGTGGGCGGTTTACCGCAGACTGGGCGAGGCTCGTACTGAAGGTTCACTGGAAAGAACGGAAAGAATTGATCAGCACGTGGTCGACCGGGCGTCCAAGCAAAAAGACACACCAAGATTGTAGAAAAGGATCTCGGAACTGTAAGTCGTCCCATCGTGACCGCCAACGATGAAAAGATACGACCCGACCTGCGTCGAGGTATGCGATAATCGACGATGCGATAATGTCAGCGACACCCGCGTCCACATCAACGAATCTATGTCGACAGACAACCGTCAATCAGAGAGCGACAAGGACTAAGAGTGCACCACACCCAAATTCAAGCACCAGACGTCCGAGAAGCATTCCCGACCATCACTACCACCCACGATGACCATGACGTTTCCGACCAGGTTGGCGGTATGATAACCTCTCGGTGCTGGACATTCGCCATTCGTTTTGACGAGGGTCCATTTCAAGCCCCCACTACCAACACCACGGAGCGAGGTATCCAGACGGGATACGTCGAGCGTCCACAAGTCATTGAGCGCGGTCAGACCATTCCCCCCTCCGAACACATAAATTTTGCCGTTATGCAGCACGGCCGTGTGCGCACGTCTCGGTGCCGGATGCAGGGGATCCGCCTCTGGGTCTGAGGGCGGAGGTTGCGACTGGGCTGGAAAGGTCGGCGCAAACCATCGCCTGGTGGTCGTGTCTAGGATATAGGTGGAGTCATAATACACGGGGCCTTGTCCACCGCCAAAGATGACGATTTTACGCTCAACCAGAGTTGCAGTATGTGCACGGCAAGGGGGAGGAACGTCACCCAACGCCTCTGGGTGAGACCACTGCATCGTATCTGATTCGAGATGTATCAGCGAAACTGGAGCAACGAAGGGACGGCGATTTACCTGTATCAAGGCAATAGATATCTTTCCAACAACCCTTGTCATCGCAACCACCAAACAACCAAGCGACGTTATCAACGAGCGTGACAGTGTGCGCGCGCATGTTGTGCATGGGCATTGTGCCATGGACGGGTGCACGTGACCAATACATGTTGGTAGCGGGAGCGATGGGGACATCGTCGCTGTGAGGCAGTCGAGGGTTCGTACGAATCCGCTGCTCGCGCGTGCTGCGATGGTGTTTTCCTTCTTTTGCAGAGGGGGACGACGGACGACGTTTGATGGACTGAGCTGGCTCCGCTGGTGGGGGAGCGTTGGAGACATGTCGGAGCGACGATGATTTTCGCGATGCAGTGATGCGAGGTGTGCCTGGCGCGGTGGGGGTCGGTGTAGGGGACGACGGCCCTGACTGTGCAGTCGGTGCGGTTGGATTGGGCAGCTGGGGGTTATTGAAGGTGGAGGTCGATGCCGTCGCCTGGTGGGTCGGATGGAGGTACGGCGAACGCGACTGGGCAGCCAGGTGGGTCTGCGAGGCAGCGCGGGAGTCGTCGCTTATGGAAAGGCTGCTCATCGTATCGAGGTCGTCGTCAGGGTTGTCGAGGGTGTTTAAGAGCGACGACGGGGCAGCGGAGCTTGTGATGGTGCTCGGATTTTGTATGCGCGGCCATACGCGGCTCGCCATCGCAAGCAGGGTGATGGTGATGAGCGTGGGAGGATCCAAGCACGTCTCGGCAAAGCCGTCCAGGGGCGCATGTATAATGCTCTGAGGCAGCTGCTACGTATCTTACTCAGGTCAGCGTACATGTATTCTCCGGGTCTCCTATCCATCTGGCGGGATTAGACTTGCGCCGAACTGATTTGATTACAAAAATTTCATATTTGTCGACCAACTCTCCTCCATGTCCATGTTCGTTCAACGACTCCGAGGGTCGCAGTATGCCTTAACCCACATGTTTTATAAAGAAGCCCCTGACCGCGCTCTGGACGAGGCCGGCGAGGATCTCTCTCCGACTCGAGGCGTAAATGGTAAGCATTAATGTCCTGTTTCACGGAATATAACACGTAAATCACTCCTGATTAGACTCAAAGGGACAGCCCTAGTCTACAACAGATCACACCACACAACCGCATCAACCAATACAGCAAGATCCCATTGCTAACGAGAAAGGGGAGACCATAGCTGAAACTACGCATGATGACTCGAAGCGTCTTACGTGCTTGTGAGTGGCACAACATACACTAGTAGAGAAAATGGATGTACAAACAAAACCCGTCCAAGAGAACAACCAACACATCGATGCGACGCGGTTCAGTAGCCAGGTCTGGGGGACAGCGTCTTAAGACGGGGGCTGTTGGGTCCCAGCCTGGCGCCCAGACCGCGCGGCGATCTCTCATATGCACGTGGTGAAGGGCCCAGAGGGGAGAGCATTAATGCGGGTTGTCCACTATTGGGGCCAGCGCGGTCTAGATCCTTGTTGAGACCCCCAAGAAGGATCTTCAACATGTACTCGGTGTCAAATGCACCATACGCAGGGTCGTATGGAGTGCTGTCAACAATATCCTGCCAAAGATTGAGCGATCATCGCATATATGCAACAAGCGGAATAATGTACCCTGATCTTGTAACGGCCTACCAGGTGGTCGTCGAGTGTGTGCAGCAACTCGGAAGCAGCTGGGTCTGTTCCGATTTGCACGAATTGAATGCCGAACAAGTCGTGCTTTACGTGATGACGGTCAAGACGATGCGCTGCATCAACGATAACTCTCTCGAGATCCGCTTGGTCAGCTGCGTAAGTTGTGAATCGTGAGCAAGGACTAACAAGCACGTATGAAACCACAGCTTACTCGGAAGACCATCAGTGAGAACCACGATAGTGATCGGCTCATGAGTAGTGCGCTCATGCTCGACAAGAGGTAGATAATGGTTAATGATCTGGCCGAGCTTCGCACCAGTCGGGGTGTCTTCGCCTAGAGAGTGGGTTAGGATCACATTGCTGTGTATGTATGTAAGCGACACATACCTTCGGGCAGGACTCGGTTAAACAAGGCATTTACCTCTGCCCTCGACTACAAGACGATTATCTCGATCAATGTCCTTGTGGAGCGAGGGAAGACAATTACCTGCATGTTTGGGGCATAGTCATCCCCGTGCATGAAGTGTATATCAGAGCCTCTTGATCCGTACTGGTTGGCGATGTCCACAATGCCAGCAAGAGCCTCCCGGGCTTGCTCCCAGAGGTTACCCTCCTGCATCTGATACAAAGAGTCAACAGATTGTCTAAATCTGCCAAAAGATCTACTCACAGACATTGAATCGTCGATGACGATGACAGTCTTGATCTCACTGTGATAGGTCAAGAGAAACGGAAATGGACTATGAGAGGGATACGCACGCCAATCTTCTAAGACTAGCCTCTCTGTCCGACGGGATATCAAAGCAGCCGGGGATGAATCGCGGTATATCAGTCTCGACGAGGGTTGTGTTGAATTGGTCCACCTCGGTAATGCGGTGTTTCGATCCGTGCGATGTTCTTGTTAAGCGCTGCTGAGCAAGAACGACCGTGCCCTGAGCAATAACGCCTTCGGGTTCTGCCTGAGGGAAGCCCCAGCGAAGCTGGGAAGCGCAAACAAGCACTTCATAGTTGGCGATCTGTGGTCAACTTAGCTCGAGTTCTTCGGTGGACGCCAGGAGGTGCATACAATGTGTTCTTTACCGGCATATCCAATTACGGCTCCGGCGAATTGGGGACTCGCTTTACCGATGTCTGCCAATCAAGGTATTGAGTTCACAGGCCACATAGTGCAGTCACCATCTACTTACGAAGACTGCCCTCCACAAGAGCGCGGGCAATATACATGGTGCATCCATTGCGATCTTCCCCGAAAGGAACGGCATTGTCTGGGATCTCGTTACCCTCGGTCAGGACCTGGATATGAGCATCAAACATGAGTTCGAGATCACCATGATATGAAAAAAAGTCATACCCAAACCAGAGGGACTGGAGAGCCATGTCTTTTGAAGTGTTCGGTGCTTCTGCGAGCAGCTTCGAGCCACTCTTCTTTTTGAATGACAGAGCGAGTTTCCACTACCACTGGGGTGATAGGTCTGCTACCATACTCGGATAGCGGCCTCGTCCTCTGCTCGGTGATAACCGTTCGAGTAGTATGGTCTCCGGATGCGGACAAGGGCGAAGTCTTGGGTCCGAAGGTAGCATATTTATGATGTGCAGACTTGTGCGAGAAGGACATGATGATGGAAGTAGTGCGGACTGAGAGTGATGTTCATTAACGCGCGCATCGTCGACGTTTTATACCTTGCTGTGTGAGAGCCGCTCAGACGGATATCCTGATAGCCGGATATCGATGGCTAGAACTCACATCAAACACGATGCCATCATCGAAGGTACCCCGTGGTGCGAATGGGCGTTGACGAGTGTGCAAAAGTGGAAAGAAAAAAATCTGCATTGTGAACGCGTGTCAAGGAACTTGCAGGGCGATCCTATATCGCCCAGGAACGATAAAGGGACCATCTTGCGCCCAATCGGCGCAACTAGCTATTCGCTTCCGGCCGAGACGTGGTAAATTGACCTTGATAGCACTGCGCTTTGACTGCGCTTGTCAGCGGTGTGGGGACCGAAGAACAAAAAGCATGTTTTAATGAATCAGCATGCACACACCTTGACATTTACCTCGATGCCATCAAGGGCCTGACACTTCTGTCTGCAGCGCTGCAGTTATTCCGAATAGATATTGTGATTGTGATAAGTTGTCATGGCGTTGCCAGTGCAAGACCAGCAAACAGCTTCAACTTCTTCGGCTCGAGTAAGAAAGGGATCATCGGAACTAGCCGTGTATTCCTTGTTCGCTTCTGTAGGGTGTGATCGAGCTTGCAGAAGGCGACGATGTGGGTCAGGCGACGATGTCGATAACTGCACGCCGTAAAGTTTGAATGCATGCCACAAACGACGAGGCAATCATGTTGAGTGGCAGACGTGGTACCCGGTAACCCGGCTGCACCAGTCCTCAAGATGGTGTATATAGACTACGGAGTCACATGAGATTGTTGCATTTCCCATGGATAGTATGTGCTACCGTGACGGTGTCTATATTTCACGTTGATCGACTTGGTCATGAACATTAATGAAAGTACCGCAGCGAGTGGCACAATCAACTGTGATCTGCGCTACACAAGGTTGGAGATAGGGTGGATAAGCCCAGCGCCTGGGCCCTTGATTATCTGCGAGGACATGGAGTTGCGGCGTGTACTGTCCACCTCCTGGGTCCCCGGAACGTGCTCATCGTACGCGAACATCTGAACCCTTGGCCCCCTACCCTCTGCCCTCCATTAACCTTCGCTGACCCTAGTCGATTGCCGTCGATAACTTGGAGAGGATAATTGGCTGCCACACTTGACGCCCATTCAGCCTTGTGGCAAAACCTTCGCTCCACCTGACCTCGCTTCCCGCGCGTAAAAGTGGGTTGGAGGTGGCCATCGTCAAACCCAGCTCACTCTGACGTCTCGGTCGACCATTTCCGCTGTGCATGTGCCATGGATTCGACCACGTCAACGAGAGAGCGTATCAAATCGCCTTTTCGAAACGATTCTCCGATTGCCTCGCACAGTTCGTTGCTGTCCACGCCTGCCCTACAGGAGCAAGTCCTGTCCTCGAGGTGACGATGTTGTTCTTCATCCCCCTCCTTCCTCACACTGTCTGCGGCTCCTGTGTGCTGCTTCGACGATTCGGCCCGAAGCTACCCACCAGCCCCTGCTATCTACTTACCCGTGGGCAGGGAACGACTTGGATGTGTCCAGCCTTGATCGCCACCGTTCGGATGATCACATTTCCACTGGCGGAGTGTGCATGTCCGCGGATAACCTTTACACATTCCGTCATATGCGCCCTCCCAAAGGTTCCGTGGATGTTCGTCCGGACGCGTTTCAAATTTCATCTCCGGATTGGACGTATCGCTATCCCTCTTCGCCCGGGAGGGGTGTTTTGTCGTCTTCCCCCGGAAGCCATCACGGGTCGTGTCTGAGATTTCGAGTCACCAGCCCCTGGCTGAAACTTGAAACTGCCAGTGTTTTGTACCCGTGTGTTATTGTTATTTTTAAATAAATGTAACCAAGCTTTTTACCGGTTGCCACAGTAAATGAGATAAGATTTTTGTCGACATGCCGCATTTTGATCCGAAAAAGGCTCACCGGGGTCGGGCGAGCTGACAAAATGACGCAGCTGGGGTATGTATATACGTGAAATATCTCCGGTAGTGACGGACAAAAAGGAGAAGAAGACGAAAAAAAAAAACATGTAACCCCCCGCTGGATTGCTGTGGACTTGTCCCACAGCGCTTTCCTGACCAATTCCACTGACACTTGGCTAATTCCACCACCCCACCACTCCACAGCCGCTTGGCGGCGGACGCGACGCAGGAGATATAAAAACGTCGTCGTTCAGACGTTCACCTTCCTATCCGGCTATCTGTACTTCCCGCAGCGGCTCTAACACCGAGTCTTTCGGTTAACGGCTCACCCGACTCGCCAATCACGTTCACGACACTACTCTCCCCTCAATGTGCCACCACGAAGTGTACGTCTTTTCTCCATTCACAGCGCCGAGGCTCATCGCTGATGACGTGAAATATGAGCAGCGTAGGTGACTATTATAGAGGATGCGGCGTAAGTATCATCCGTGTTGTAACCAACATCGATGCTGTAATGACGTGGTTCTCGTTGATAGCACTTCCATGGGCGCTACTTCACCGGCGAGGTTTCGGACTGCAACTCTCAGAGATGCAAGACAAGTAAATCCCACATGCACAGGACCGCCCTCAACTGCGGATGCCCCACCGTCTGTTCCCTTCACTCTGCCCCTATACATCAACTCCTTACCTCCCCCTTACTCCAGGTTGTAACCGAGGACAGAAGAATACAGAATTTGTTTCAGATGCCACATCCAGACTGCGAACGAACGCCGCATTAAAGAAACCATTACGCCCACGAGATGCCCGATATTGAGACATACAGGATGTCGTTTACGGCTTTCATTTCATCTCCCTCATCCTAGACATCGCTACCATGCGTCCCGCTGCATTAATCTTTTGCTAACTTATGGACTGTTATCTCCACATACTGCGTATGTATATATGCCTCAGAGAGGTAGACATCCATCATTCTTTCGCAATTCACAGACACATTGTCAGTCTCGTGGCCGCGTCGCCGTGTTGATCGTTGGCTACGATGATGTTATTAATGACCCGAACATGAACCGAACGACAGCACATGCTTACCGGAGGTCTGCTTTGCACGGGAAGCGTTGCAGACACAGACGACGGCGCCGGTCTCCGCTCTCTGGGATTCAGCTCGATCCCGAGGTACCGCGAAAAGAATTCGTCCAACCACCCAAAGAACTCTTCTTTATCCTCCAGGCTCAGATTCGCCCAGTCAATCCTATTTACCGCCTCTTGTGATGTTTCTCGATGACTAGGTGGATATCCACTCGCAACCCGCGTGGGCGGAGGGGGAGCTGTATACGGAGGAGGTGGAGGCAGGTCATCGGTCGGCCGCGATGCGCGAGGGACCGCTGGAGGTACTGTGCCCGTGCCCGACGCGACAACGTCAGGCCGGGACCTCAACGGCGGAGGCGGTGGACCGCTCGTCGCCGAACCCGTTGCAGGTGGTGGTGGAGGTGCCCGTTTCCAGTTGGGATCCCAGTTGACTTTGGCGGAGGGTGCGCTGGTATAACGGTCGCGGGTGTTGGTCGCCTTGGTGATGCCGACATCTTTGGCTTTCTCGGCCTTGGCTTTCAGTTCAGCGACTTGGTTTGGGGGTAAAGAGGGGGGGGATGAGGAGTGGGTCGTTGTGTGGCTACGCCTGCTTACAGTTCACCATCGCGGACGTTCGTGTTCTCAACTGCGGGCTGATCTGACCTCGAGCAATCGATGCGACGAGGAGATAGAGAAACTCAACGTTGAGAACGTCTCTCAGGTACGGAAGAGGGCGGTTCGATTGGGAATGATGGGATGTATGATACAAGTGCAATCGAGTGGAGGTCGTATGGTACAGAGGTTATGTAAGGGACTCCCGCGGGGAAACTGGGACAAAAGCCTCGATGCCTCAAGAACACAATAGATATCGTCCAAGACAAATGTATGCCACACAAGTAATGTAGCAGCGTAAATTGCACACGAAAGATGCAATCAATATAATGTACACTTTTTAATACGTCGATAAACAGAAAAGAGCGTAAGGGATGTCGTATCCGTCCGTGATCCCACAGCGTCGAGGAAAAGAGAGAGGGAGAGAGAGGCCCAGCCACCTCAATGCCTCGAAACCACCACTGCGACAATGAGAATAACGAGACACAAAAGAAACGAAAGGAGAGCCCATAAACATCGCTTGGCCCATTTCACCTCCGTTTCTCTCATCTCGGAAAGCATCTTCTCCTTTTCCTCCTCCGTCTTGTCTGATTGCCAATCCGCAGACACGCGTATCGGTGCAAACAAAAAGTAGACGCCGACGGCCCAAAAGACAGGAAAGACTAGGTGATCGAAAAACGAGACAGTTGAGCAAAAAGGTGGGTGGATCAAGAGGGAAGCAAACGTACGGAATCCATATTTGAACAAGTGTCGCGCGACCGTTTCCATCTCGAAATCAGGGGATGAAGCGTACACGGGAAGCTTTTCGCCATCCCAGTCTGGTGAATAAGGAGGGGGTGCGCGATGTTCGCGGCGTTGTGTCCGTGTTCGATGACCCCGTCCCCCAAAGAAGTCACCCAGCGCTTCATCGTTCAGTTGTCTCGGCGAGTGATGGGAAGGGGATGGTGGTAGTGTGGGCGTGCTGCTCGTTCTGGAATCTAGGGTAGGGGTCGCGGTCGTTCCTGACTCCCTGGAAGTATGCAAGCGTAGTTGCAGGTCCTCGGCAGGTATGCGTACGGTTGAACCGCCATGGTCTGGTGCCCAGACGTTGGGAAGAGGACTCATGTCTGAGGGTGATTGCGGAGCGATGCGAGTAAAGTGGGGTGACCTGCAGCCGGGCTAAAGCTGGTCTTCCTGGAGACCGCATCATAAATACGTTCCATTCTACCGTACGAGTGGCGTGCGGACATTGCAGCTATGACCTAGACGGTCAAAGACAAAAGAGTGGGAGGCACGACAGGACATGGAGTCGTGCCTTGGAAAGGAAATCAACCCCCCACACTTGCCTGATATGGTCACACCCTCACGAGCCTCGGACCCGCCTCCCGGACAAGACAATAAGAACAATCCGAAAACGTTGCGCGGGCTGTAATTGTGAGAAACAGAAAAAGTTTATTGCTGACGTCGTTCTCTATTGTCCCTATTGTCTTGGGATACGGCTGAGAAGACCAGTTCTCGGCAGATGAGAGCTCAATCATGTGGAAGGTGCTTCTGCACCAGCACGATAGGCTGTCTTCAATATCGTTGCCATCTCCTTCCGAGACTCCCAAAGCGGTAGAACAATGCAGAACGTTCCGCTCGCAAATGCCCAGATGCTGTCATCAGCATCAACGGACCGCCTCAAGCAACGTGGACGAGTAATAAACGGAACGTACATCGAGCAAGCCGTCCAGAACGTGTAAAACTTTCGGCTAAATATATAGTGCGAGAAAAACATCGGCAACGGTACTGACAGAACGTTAACGCGAAATCATCTTGGGATGGAAGAGCTTACCGATGATGATGACTATAGCCGTAAAAATGGTCGAGTATATGAGTGCCTTCTCGAAGACACGTTTGAGTGACGCCATTCGCTGTTCGTCGTCGTCGGATCCGTCTGGACCACTCTCAACGTCTTTCTTTGACGGTTTCTCCAAGTCAGGAGACGCGCCCCCATTCTTGGAGCTCTGTTCCGATTCTTCGTGCACTTGTTCATCATCAACATGATCGTCCAACATTGCAATCGCGCGCGTTCCAGCAAAGTCATAATCCGCTGGGCCTGTACCACCGCTTCAGAAACATGTCGTTCTAGTTTGACACCGACTCACTCATCAAAGATACGGATACGGTAAGTATTCCCGAGAACAGAAGGCCTGTAAGTCCACTGCAAACAGCAGAATATGGTTCCGCAAGATTGGGAATGTTAATTTGTCCTGTACCACCCTGTGAATGGTTTAGATCATAAACTTGACACCCAAACGTACCATATATCTTCCAGCAACCGATCATCCATGCCAGCATTCCTAGACAGGCTCCGCCGATCGCCCCACACAACACACCGGCACGTGTCAACTTAGACCACGAGACTGTAAGCGCGATCGGTATGACCGCAGGGCTGAGGATGACACCCCTAGAACGATTTAGTTGTGCTCGCAAAGTGTGAGAACGGTCTTACTGTACATAATAGAGCTAAATAGAACGCCGTCAGCGTGAAGCTGGTAGCACCAATACAGACCTCACCCAGCCTAGGTTGATGTTTCCGGCGTTAAGCTATAACGTGCATCAACTTCCGCACAATCGAAGATTAAACCACCTCACAATGGAAGCCCAGCAGCCCATCCAAACAGCCCAGAAGCAGATAAAATAATGGGATACCCTGACAATCTCTTCACCTGTGGCCTTTGGTCTGAAATACGTTCGATATATGCTAGCACAGGTCAGAATCAACAAGGGAAAGAAAAAAATGCATTCGGATCCATACTCGTATGAGCTGCCGATGTACCGAGAATAGTGAGCAGTGTGTACCACATTTTAAAAATCACTATGCTCACAATAGACTCGATACCCCAATGAGTTCGGCACTTGCAGCGGACGTGACTGCCATACTTGAACGGGGTGAGCAACCCATTCACGAGGGAGATTTTTCACTCACAAGACAACGAGTAGAACAGCAATTGCGCCACCCTTTCCCATGAGGACAACCGCTGCCGCCGGTGCAGCGAGCCCTGCGCTCGTCTGGGTCGGTGACAGTGGGGAGGGATAAGTTGGAAAGCTTGGCTGGAACAGCACCTGATGTCAATCACGGAACGCATTCGCCTGGCAGATCTCACGTTGTTAAGCAGTGCCCTGGCACTCAGACCGAGACAAGAAGCAAAAGCCCAAGGCACCGCGAACCAGGAAAGACCACCTAGCATCTGAAACACGTTTGCCGCTTCAGTTTGCAACCAGGACTACCGGACTCTGCACTCACATAAGCCGTCGTTGTCGATTCAGGATGGCTCGCAATCGCCTGGCCATGGATTATTCTCCATGTTGCATGTGATTTAGATCTCATCTACTTACTCTCTGCCAATAGCCTGGGTGTGCGTTCTGTCGGCCACATTTCCCCAGGTAAAATGGACCTCAGGCTCACCTTGGTCACAAAACACCCCAGCAAATCCCGAAAGAATGGTCGCCGCACCGAATACGAGACCTTGATTGGACTTCATAGTGAGGTAGCTACCGTCTTGATTACCCACCACTGGGGTGTCAATCGCTGCCTGCTGCAACAAGTCATACAGTTCCGAGATGCTTCCAACCGCGGGGGATGTTCCGCTGTGGAGAGATTCAGTTTTGTGTCAATCCGACGGAAAAGGTACGGGACTGACTAAGCCCTGAAGATGAAGATA
>JBBPQV010000803.1:0-15217 GCA_038092675.1 Boletus rufocinnamomeus | reverse complement strand
TTGTTACAAGATGTCAAAAATGCGAAATATATGAGAGAATTACTATAGTACCATAAAGATCAATAGGATTTAGTATCCCAAACAGCTACATTTTCGCATTTTTGACATCTTGTAACAATGGATGGTTGTTTAGACATCAGATATATGTCAGTATGCTTTATCTATACCTGAACTAATGTTCAGAACACTCCCAGATGTGTTGTTGAAGATATAATGTCATGTTTTTCACATTTCATAAGAGATTTATAGGAGATTTATTCAGGAACAGAGGTACCAATGACATTTGAGATGCAGTATGGCATACATAGGTACACTATGGTGAATGATATCTACCTATCCTATTACTCAGAACATTCTCATATGCATTGTTGAAGGTATAATGTCATGTTTTGTAGAGTCTCCTAAGTTTCAAATTCTTCCCATGCTTTTGGTATGTTAAATACACCTCCTCCTCCTTTAATTCTTCATGAATAACCTCAGCACAATGTCTGGTAATGTATTTCAATGTATATCAGAGACCTAGATAGTTGCCCCAACAATATACATTCTATGTTATTTTCTATGCCCCCTATTATACAAAAGGTGAAAAAGCAGATTGTAAGAGTTTAGGAAGCCATGGAGGGGGAGATGGGTGGTGTAGTTGAAGGATATATCTGCTGGATGGTCTCCAATATTTTACTGAGGCAGTCCAGCCACCAGTATAGGCTTTCAGGGCAAAGAAGGAATCAGGAGGAGAATGTGCCATAACATTACCAGCTTTTATCCCATATATTTGTGCTTGTGATATGTTCTAGATATATATGAAGTGCATCTGGGAATGTGGTTTGCAAGCCCATATATACAGTATGTCAAAAAAGTGAATATATTTTTGTTTCACTCCCCCTTCTGAAATATGGCTTATAGGGTCTTTCAAAATATCAAATAAGCAGTGGGAATAATATATTATGGTATAAACATTATGTCTCCATACCCAATACATGTATAAAGCTAGGGGAAGCAGCAGAAAGAAGAGGAAAAGATATAAAGACATGTATTGAAGGAGATTTCCAATAAGGATATGTTGTGGATGTGGTAGCTGTTTATAGCCATTGTCCCTGGTGATGAGTTACTGCTTCCTGGCTGATTATGTAATCGCATTTGATGACCAAAAAGGGTAATAAAAAAGTGGTTGTGTTTTGCCTAAAAGGTGGATTGTATAATATATAAAAGTCATCACCTCTAAATATTACCCCTGGTGCCTGGAATGCTTATGTAATAAAAAAGCGGACTATTGCCAGTGGTACAGTGGTGCTAGTATACTAGGACAGGGTAATGCATCAGTAATACATCACTAGGATAGTATGAATCCACTGGTAGTAAAGTGATGTATAATGAAAATTGTAGTAAATTTGCATCACTCTTTTGATGACAATCCCAATAGAATTATGCATCAAAGTGACAGGATGGCCTGCATAGAGCCAGCCCCATGGACACTCCAATATAGTAGAAAATGATACCAGCAATATCCATTACAAGGACAAAGATGGTGACCTATAAGTGTATCATTAAAAGAATGCAACAACCAGAATAGAGCCATGTCAGATCCCTTACTTCCCATGATTAAGAGTAGGAAAAGAGATTCTTATCAACAAGATTCTCATTTCAAATCCACATCAGATTGCATACTTCCTATAAATGAAAGAGCAGGGAATTTTAGGAATGCTCATCAGTTGGATCCTTATGTATTTCAAATCCACATTAGATAACTTACTTGCTATAAATGAAAATGCACAAAAAGGGATGCTTATCAGCAGGAATTTCATTCAAATTCACATCACACCACTTACAAACTATAAAATGGAGAGTAGAAGAAATGCTGATTAGCAAGATTTACATTTTCAATCCACATTAGATCACTTACTTGCTATGAATGGGAAAACAGAAGGAATGCTTATCAGTAGGTTTCTTATTTCAAATTCACATCACATCACTTGCTTGCTATGAATAGAGAAGCAGGAGCAGGGATGCTGATTATTAAGATTCTTGTTTCAAACACATTGGATCACTTACTTGCTATAAATGGGAGAATAGAAGAAGGGATGCTAATGAGCAGGATTTTCATTTCAAATTCACATCAAACCACTTACAAGCTATGAATGGAAGAATAGGATAGATGCTCATCAGCAAGATTCTCATTTCAAATCCACATTAGACCACTTACTTGCTATGAATGGGAGAGAGGAGAAAGAATGCTTGTTAATAGGACTTTCATATCAGATTCACATCATACCACTTACTGGCTATAAATGGAAGAGTAGAAGGGATGTTCATTAGCAGGATTCTTATTTCCAATCCATATCATACCACTTACAAGCTGGAAATAAGAAAGCAGGAGAAGGGACACTCATCAGCAGGATTTTCATTTCAAATCCATATCACACCACTTACTTCCTATGCATGGGGGAGTAAAAGGAATGCTCATTAGCAAAATTCTCATTTTAAATTCACATCAGATTATCCACTTGCTATAAATGAGAGAGCAAGAGAAGGGATGCTCATTAGCAAGATTCTCATATCAAATCCACATTAGACCACCTACAGGCTATGAAACAGAGAGGAATGCTCATAAACAGGATTTTTATTTCCAATCCACATTAGACCACTTACTTGCTATAAATGGATGAGCAAGGGAGAATGCTGATTAGTAGGGTTTCCATTTCAAATTCACATCATACCACATACAAGCTATGAAAGACAAAGCAGGAATAGGAATGCTGACCAGCAGGATTCTCATTTCAAATTCACATGAAACCACTTACTTCCTATAAGTGAAAGAGCAAGAAAGGGAATGTTTATCAGCAGAATTCTCATTTTAAATCCATATCACACCACTTACAATCTATGAATGCAAACATAGGAGATATGCTAATTGGCAGGATTTTCATTTCAAATCCACATCACACCACTTACTTGCTATGAATGAGAGCAGAAGGAGGGATGGTAATCAGCAGAATTCTCATTTAAAACCAACATCAGACCACTTACTTCCTATGAAGGAAAAAAAGAAGGGATGCTGATTAGCAGGACTCTTATTCACATCTGCATTGCACCACCTACAAGCTGTGAAAGAGAGAGCAGAAAGAGGAATCCTCTGCAGCCAATTGGGCAAATAAAAGGACCTGTGCTATTGCACCTGCAGCATATCACAATGGGCCCAGCTATATCATATCTATAAGCAATGGCACTTTATTGAAGCTGACAACAAGTTCAATCCATTTGAATCTGGCAGACTACTGCATGGTACTTACCAGTGTGGCAGCTCAAGTCTAGGCAGAGACAATACCAGATATGATAAGACCTGGCTTGATTGAGCATGAAGCAAAGGTAAATCCCTCCAAATTCTGAGGTGAAACCCCAGTATATCTTGTCTGAATGGCAGTCAAGCTGACCATAAAAGCACTGAAGAACAATCCAATCCCTAGAATTGGAAGGCACAAGGCACATGAGGTCATTGTCAGTTTTTCATGTGAGTACCTATGCTTACTGACCACTAGTGGTACACATTCAGTTCATGCTTATGGAATATAAGGAGTTAATGCAAGACATACTGATTCTATACCCTATACCTTGCAGAAGTCCTTGACTCTCAGACATGTCGGGCAGAGCAGTGGGTTAATCAGGAACAACAAACACCCCATAACCAAGTAGAGAACACCATAGTCATTGGTGTGCTGTTGAAAAGCAACAACACCCCCAGGCTCTATGGGTCCAAAATATATAAATACATTGAGTTGGATTGGGTGAGTGGTGGTGGTGCAGTGGTGGGCTTGACCTTCTTGACTTTCTTGCAATACTTGATCTTCTCTACCTGTACTCCACCTTCTATGACTTGGTAGATGTAAGTGATGATGGCAGCCCCTTGAATGTCCATCAGTGCAAATGACAATGTTGGATCATTAAAAACATCATCAGAATGCCTCATCCATAAAGCATAACCTGCAAATATGATTACCTATTGCATAGTCCCATCCATGTGCCCATTACTGAACCAGGGTTCATGAAGAACCAACCATTATATTTGATGGCTTGGAATCTAGGGGAGGGTGCATCAAACTCAGCATGTTCATACAGAGATGGAGATATATTCTGACACATTGGTACTGTTATGGTTTTACCCACAACAATGGTACTCCAACCAGGGATGCTACTTCACAGGAGGTCTTGACAACGATCAAGTCAAGGTCAAGGTCGATGGAGGTGGCGAGAGTGAGAGAGCATGGAAGTGAGTAGTACAAGGGAAGCTGTATTTCCAAGGAATGAGAGTCTCACTGAAGATCTCCTGCAGAGCAGAGAACCCAAGGTATGAATGAGTAGATTCAGGTTAGAGAAGCATTCAAGTGGAGCTGGAATCTTATATACTAATACAAGAGGTTTAGGGCCAGTCTAAAGTAATAGCCCAAAGAGGAAACCAGAATCTAGGGGAGGCACAAATGTGTGTGAGGCATGTCACATCATGTGGCACATGATATCGGGAGAAACTGGAACAGGTATAATAGAATCAATAGATCAGGTGATCTAGGATCAATGTGGCAATGCATGGGTGTTCTTGGAACACAGGGCAGTGTGTTGGAAGATCTTGGATCTTGTTATGACATACCTTATTATTCAAACTTTTTAACTTAGCGCATTCGCGCACTTACTTTACATCCTTCACACTTCGAAGTCACATGACATGCACGTGATCATGGGAACCTACACATGACCTACAGTCTAGACAAACATGTTGCATACATGCCTTATTAATTTCCGTCTTTTCCTTCCCATCATCAACTTCCTTCTCTCACGACACATTCTTTTATCTATCTATATTCAGTAGTCTTTTCCATGGACCCTATGGTCTGTGCGTGCTCCTGTAACTTATATAAACTAGCTGTAGTCGACTGGATCCCCAGTCTAATCCATTTGTCTCTTGTGGCCTACGTCCCTGCAAGGTGATTAAGGAAGGCTGTTATGCTTTCTTCCCTTTGGTTCCTATGGTTATAGAAGAAGATAGGTAAGTTCAAGACATCGACTTTGATCTGGTCATCAAGTCTTTACACCTCCGACATCAATCCCTTTCTACTGATGGACTTGTGACCTACATCCTTGCAAGTATCCTGAAGACTTCTGACATCTGACTTGCCTATCAACTTATCTTCGCATTATCTATATCCTATCTAGCTTCCTCTTCCTCTTCTTGCTTCACTCTATTTGCTGTGGCTTTCGTCTTCTTGGTTTGGTGTAGCCCGTTGAGTCCTGCCGGTGTTCGCTCGAGTCATCTCGCAACAGATCTGAAGGCAAAGTGCAAAGCCAACCAGGAAGACTCAGATCAGGGAAGATCCAGTCCTTGTGTTACACAGAAACGTAACATCTGGGGAAATGTCCAGTTGCTAGGGGATAAGCTGGAGTCCTTGTGATGAAAGGGAACTCATCATCCAGGGGAGTGTTCAGTCTAGAAGAAAGAGCCCATCCAAGGTGTAAGGCCAGAAATTATCCATTAGGCAAGAAAGGGGTAGCTGTGAGTCATGATTGTTGAGTACAATCTGGTAATACAATGGGGAGGAGGAGAGAATAGATGGAGTTTTGAGGGAAAAAGTCCAGGGTGACACCAGGTCACAAAAACTGTAACAATACCTCTGATTCACATCTGAAGTACCATCTCAGATACATCATCCATTCATCAGGGGGTGATATTGCAGATGTCATCTAGATCCAGGGGGAGCAGATCCTGGATGTGGGAAAGTGACAAGGGGAAGTGCTTGTTGAGCAGGGGGTGGAGGAATGGGAATTCCTCAGCAAGTTGCACCAAAGGGACAAGAGGCATGAGGGGTGGGTCAAAGGGATCCAGGGGATGGGATCTGTTATGGATTTCTTTCCTTTTTATCCTTCTAACTATGCTCTCGCTCATTCATCTTCTCACATGCAAGAGGGCTTTGCCCTTATGGCGTTGACCATGCAATATGCTATCTTTACAGACGATCTTCTTGATATGGACAAGTAACCTCTTTTGGGCAGTTCTCTCATACTGCCTCGTATTCCCCTTTACGCAGATGGTCTGTGCACACTCTTACTTACATAGCTGGTCTGTGCGCCGTTCCAAGTAGTATAAATACCTTGCCTTTGTACTATAGTTTGGTATCTAGTTCTATGCAATCTATTGCTTAGAATCTGGTCATTCCGCGAGTGATTAGTCCTAGTGATTAGTCATAGCAAGACCCCTGAGGCTTCTTAGTGTCTTCGCACTACACTTGAGTGCGCACTTCGACTAGGTTCTACGCATTAGTGTAACAGGATCTGGCCAGTCCAAGATGTTAGTGAAGACCAAGTCACTGGTAGTCAAGAAGGGGGAAGGAAGGGAAGCATTTCCTTCAAGGAGGGAGTTGTTTAACCAAGACTCCATTCAGTGGTGCCATACAAGTGCAAGTAGGGCAAGGGTGATGGCAAGGGTGAGGATACATGAGAGAACAAGCATGTCATTCATGGTGGTAGGAATGGAAGGCAGGTGTGCACAGGTCCAATCCTTTTAACTGCAAGGTTTTCCAATCGGAGAGATCCATACATCAATGAAGAAGTCAATCTCCAGTATGGGCGCAGAGTTGAAACATTTGTTTCTGTTTCTGGTGGAATGAAGCATATGTTAAGCGCAATTAAGGGCTCATGTGGGAACATCCATTGGTGATCTGCAGGGGTAGGATCAGGGTCTACTAGGCAGCTTGAGATGGGCAAGCAAGTTCTTTGATACTAGAAATTATAAAGCCATTGGTGGGCTACTGATGATCTTTTGTTTCAAAATCCTCCAAGGTGATATTTTTTAGACCATTCCAGGCTTGTGAGCTATGAATCTTTTGTTTCATAGACAATAGACAGTTTTGGTCCTGTGTCTAGGGGAGTGTAGGACGGATGATCGCAAGGGGTGAACCAATGTGGGCAATCTGTCAATGTTAACTATTGTGGAACACTTGTTCTGCTAAGAGACATTTGAGGCCTCAAAGTATGAAACTCCTTTGTTTCATTGGCATAGTTTTATAATGTAGGATGGTCAACTTCATGGAGACATGGCACAGTCTGTCTCATGTTCAAGGTGTCCGAGAAAGTCCCTGAAGGGAGTTGTGTGATGGAGGTCTATGTTACAGTTTTACCTGTAGCAATGGAACTCCAATCAAGGACACTACTCTTCAAGAGGCCTTGAAGATGATGAACGAGTCAAGGTCGATGTTAACAACATTGACGATGAGAGAGATAGTGTAGAAGCGAGTAGTATGAGGACAATCTAGTCCAAGGAATGAGAAGTCTACCAAGATCTCTTAGAAAGCAGAGAACCTTGGGTATAAATGAGTAGATTCAGGTTAGAGAGCTATCTGAGCTCAGCTCAAACTTATATACAAGTACACCAGTTTAGGGCCGGTCTAACCTGATATGGTAAGAGAACTCTAGGGGAGGCATAACCATGTCAGAGACACATTGCATCGCATATTATGTGATCTAGGGAGAAACTGGAATGGGTATAATAGGATCAATAGATCAGGTGATCTAGGATCAGCAAGGCTGTCCTGTTAAGGGCAGGCATCAGGGTCTACAATCCAGAGGCTGTATCTCAGATGATCTAGGATCAACAAGGCAGGTATCGGGGTGTGTAGGATCAATGAGGCAATGCTCAGGAAATCTCAGATCTGTGAGGCAATGAGCCACAGCCCAACTGGGGAGAGTAGGATCAGAGGAGATCTGGGGAAACTCCGGGGAAGATCCAGGCCTTGTGTTTACTTGGAAACATAAACATCTGGGGGAATGTCCAGTCAGAGTCAAGAGCCCATCTGGGGTGTAAGGCTGGGGATTGTCCATTATGAATGGAAAACAGTAGCTGCAAGTTGATGATTGTCAAATATGATCTGGTAATACAATGGCAGTGCCATGAGAAGTCGAGGGGAGGGTTGTGGTGACACCAGGTCACAAAAACTGTAACAGTTTAGGACCTTATAGGCCATCAACACTAGTTATGGTTGCCCATTAGTGGGCAGAATCCAAGGTAGGGTGGACAGAAACCATGTCCAGGAGATCAGGTGTTGCACTTGCAACTGCAGACAGGCAAAGAATGGGAGAGGAGCCAGTGAAGAGGGGAGAAAACCATCCGGAACCAAGGAAAAAGGATGGGGGGAGACCACAAACAAGGTGAAAATGAGAAAATTTGCCAGGCAAGTTTGCCAGACAACCCACAAATGGATTGCCCAGGTAACCAAGGGCCAGTTACCACTGTGTTTGTCCAGTTCCAGCAGTTGGCCCAGTACCATTGGTCCACCAGGGGGACAGTGTGAACCAAGGGGCCAATGGTGTTGTTTTCTTATTGGATCTACGAGGGGTCCGATCTGCTCTCTACCTCTGATTCAACCTTCTATTAAGAAATCCAGCTGATAAGCTACACTCCCACCCCAATGGGAGGTGTGTCACAAAGGACTGGGCTGCGGAAAAAAAATTCCAGTATAGAGGGTCCAAGCAGGTGGTAGATCTTTTGTTTTGTAGACAATTTTACCTCCTGTGTCCAGGGGAAGAGGGTATGTTGTAGAATGCAATGACTGGGCCTGTTCATTGGCCATTGTCTAGTGGGAATTCTTCCTTCCACTAATGTAGGTGGTGAAGTCTGATACTGGGTGATGCATGGGTTAGGCAAATGCTCCATACTTTGTACTTTGAAACTTTTGGTTATCAGGCATTGCAAATATCTGGTGGCTGCCCCAGTGGACTTGATCAGGGTCCAGTGGGTATTTCCAAAAGAGGCAGTTTATAGCTCGTGCCATGGAGGGGTTGGTGAGGGTAGAGATCTTTTGTTGAATAAGCCATTTGTGCCGGGGTCTGTGTTCTTGGTTGACTAGTTTCCAAGACACCTACTCATCTTTCATTGAGTAGATGGCGATAGGTCATCCTTTGCTGTTTATAGTCCAGTGCCTGAGACCAGCTTGTAGTTGAAGGTGATCCACTACCTTCATTGTAGGAGATCCTATTGCATAGATTCCAATAGGGGGAACCTCCAGGTTGACTACTCCATAGAGGTGGTCTAGCAAGGACCTTTCTCCATTATAGTTGAAGGATGGTTATACTATGATCTCTGATTTATCCTTCATCTCCATATATTCTTTTTTTTAGGTGTCCACGGTGACTGGTGGAGGTGGGTGACAGGGTAAGTGAGTGATATGTAGGTGATATCCTTCTCTAGAAGAGATCAGGGATGTCATCAATCCTCTGATGCAGCATGTGGTATGATGGTCCGAGGGGGTGTGTTGCAAGATGACTCGAGTGAACACTGGCGAGACTCTACTGGGGCTACACCAAACCAAATGATGAAAGAGAAAGCAGAGGTTAAGATGTGAGACGAGGTGGTCTTCCTTAATCAACTCGCAGGGACATAGGCCACAAGTGACAAATGGATCAGACTGGGGAGTCCAGTCGAGTACAGCTACTTTATATATGTTACAAGATGGCGCACGGACCATAGGGTCCATGGGAAAGACTACTGGATATAGATAGATGAAAGAAGAGTTTGTGAGAGAAGAAGAATGATGATGAGAAAGAGAGGCGGAAATTAATAAGGTGTGTGTGCAACGTGTTGGTCTAGACCATAGGTCACATGTAGTTTCCCACAGTCACGTGCACATCATGTGACTTCGAAGTTTGAAGGATGTAAAGTAGTGCATGAATGCGCTAAGTTAAAAAATGTTTGAAAATATAGTATATCATAACAGGGTGCTCATCCAACTGTGGAGGAGTATCTGTCATGAGGGTGGGGGTGTCCTAAATCCTTCTGGTATGGTGTCTGGGTAGCTAGTCCAAAGGCTGTGCAGCATAGTTTAAGGTTGATTGCAGACCACCTAGACAAAGACCAGTGACAGTTTAATGACTTGACAGTTGAGGGGCCTTCTCCATTCTTCCATTGTTTGCTTGTTCTTTTGTTGACTATCTTTTGTTATGGATGAACCTTGGAGAAAGGTGGCAAGGTAGTAGTTTAACGTTGTGCCAGACATTTGTGCAGTTTAACACCATGCCAGGTGTCCAGTGTGGTGGATTGCAGTCAGAGCATGGTTGAGTCCACCAAGCTCTGTCGAGATCCATCCTTGGCATGGTTTAGTGAATGAGCTGTTGGCAACCTGTACTCTTGGGTTACTGGAGTCTCCTCAGTGGAAGGGGAAATAATGGGTAATGACCCATTCTTCTCCATCAAATTGTTGGTATTCTACGACTGGTGGGCAGTCACAGCTTTCACAAGTCTCTTCTTCTCCACAGTGGGGGCAATAGGTAGTCTTGGAGTTGGCAGTGTTCTGTCTCCATCCATTGAGGGGAGGGGAAGGCCATGCCTCCTAAGTTCCTATCCATTGGAGAAAGGCTCTGTTCGTCATCTCCTCAAGGTAGTGAGCCTCAGTCTCAGCATTCCAAGTGTCAAGGGCTTGGTCTGTGAGGGGAGAAGGGTCATTGAGGGATGCAAAGGGGAGTGGGTCCTTGTTGGGCAGAGGTTGTTGTTGAGGAAGAGAGGCAAGTGCAGGTGGGTTAATTGGAAAGATGGGGGACATGGAGTCCTCCATCATGACATGAGGAGTCCTTGGTTGTTGCTGGTGTTTTTCTTTAGGAGGGGGGACTGGAGTGGTGTCTGTCCTTTCATGAGGATGCTTTCTTGTCAAGCAACCCTTCCATTTGCAGATAAAACAGTGACACTCCCTTATGAGGCAGGCTTGTTCCTCAGGGCTAAGGAGGGGAAGACCTCTTCCAACATTCTTGGTGTTATGATTTTGTTCATTTTTTAACCTTTCTTCACTTCAATCCTAACCCGATCACTTATGTAATCCCTGATCCAATCTTTGATTCAATCTCCCAATCTTATTGCAATCTGATCTTCCATTCCCCTGATGAGATCTTCCATTTTACTTCTTCTCTTCCATTCCCCATGCTGTTACAATGTGCTGCCACACACCACATTCCCTTTAATCACTGTTGCTACTCTTCTTTCATTTCACCATATTTAATAGTAGTACTCTCATGGCACCCATGATACTCTTGGTCCGTGCGCACTTGTAGCTACTATAAATATTAGCGATGAGAGACAGAACTCCCCAGTTCTAATCTCTTCATCTTTGACCCTTAAGTCATAGAAGCAAGATGCTCCTAGTCAGTATCCTTACCCTTGCCTGGTTGTTTGGTAAAACAGCCGTGTATCCAAGAAGATGGGTCAACTGCTTGGTTGTCATACCAAGTATGATCCCCTTAGGAGACTAGTCCCTCATTCTTAGTAAAGGACTTGTAACCACTGAGAGCTCCCCTCATCTCCTTTCCTCTATTTGCTCACCTCTTCCCTTTCTTTTCCCTTTTCCTTCTTGTTGGATAGGCAGCGTTGCTGATCTTAGTCCTTCAGCATCTGCCTTGACACAGATTGTAACACTTGGGTTTCCAATGATGTCCTTGTGTGACTTTGATGAAGTCAAAAGGAACCTCAAGTGGTTATCTTCCTGGTACAACATAGAGGGACACTGGTTGGGTGACATCGAGGGTGATGGAAGTCCAGAGAGGGGAGGATCGGAGCAGGGTGTACCTGTTGTGGAACATGATCAGTTCCAACAACAATGACAATGACCAGCTGAGTGTGGTGCCAACCAATGGTGAGAGGGTCCAGCTAAGTGTCAACAACTTGCTGGGCAGGCAAGGATGGTAAAGGGGACCAGTCCTTCTGTGCAAGGGGGAACAGTGACCAAGTAAGGAAGGCTAGGGTTGGACAACACCTAGCAGCTAGAAACTTGAATCTTTTGTTATGGTTTTACCTGCAACAATGGTACTCCAATCAGGGATGCTACTTCACAGGAGGTCTTGACGACAATCAAGTCAAGGTCGAGGTTGATGAAGGTGACAAGAGTGAGAGAGCATGGAAGTGAGTAGTACAAGGGAAGCTGTATTTCCAAGGAATGAGAGTCTCACTGAAGATCTCCTGCAGAGCAGAGAACCCAGGGTATGAATGAGTAGATTCAGGTTAGAGAAGCATTCAAGTGGAGCTGGAATCTTATATACTAATACAAGATGTTTAGGGCCAGTCTAAGGTAATAGCCCAAAGAGGAAACTAGAATCTAGGGGAGGCACAAACATGTGTGAGGTGTGTCACATTGCATAGCACATGATATAGGGAGAAACCGGAATGGATATAATAGGATCAATAGATCAGGTGATCTAGGATCAATGTGGCAATGCACAGGTGTTCTTGGTGTTATGCTGAGTAACAATGGAACACCAATGAGTAGTTGGAGTTCATCCTAGAGCACTCTAAAGCCTGATAGAGTGTATGTCAGCCCACTATGCTGAGCATCGAGTGATGGCTTGCACCAGAGTAACAAGCAGGAAGTGAAAGAGTAAGTGTGAGAGCTGGCAAGGGAAGTGAGCCAGTGGTGAACTCCAAGATACAAGATAGATTGTGTAGGTTTAAGCTAAAGAGTAGTTTACAGCGGAGACTGAATATGTTGCAAGATGACTCAAGCGATCACTGGCTGGACTCGACTAGGCTCTACACCAAAGCTAACACAGCAGTTTTGAAAAGAGGAGATGAAAGAGTAGAGGATAAAACAGTAGTCTTCCTTAATCACCTCACAAGGACATAGGTCGCAAGAGACAAATGGATTAGACTGGGGAGTCCAGTCAACTATAGCTACTTTATATATGTTACAGATTGGTGCACAGACCATAGGGTCCATGGGAACAACTACTGGATATAGTTAAGTGAAAGAAGGTGTTGTGGGAAAGAGATGATGATGATGAGAAGAAAGAAGCAGAAATTAATAAGGCGTGTGTGCAATGTGTTTGTCTAGATCATAGGTCATGTGTAGTTTCCCACAGTCATGTGCACATCACATGACTTCAAAGTCTGAAGGATGTAAAGTAAGTGCGTGAATGCGCTATGTAAGTTAAAAAAGTTTGAAAATATAGTATATCATAACACTACTCCCTTTTTAAGACTTGAATTCCAGGCAAGTCCCATCATAATTAGTTTCAGTAAAGTTTTCGTAACAAGTAAAGAGTGAAGAGAAATCTCCGATGGTAAGGCCACGAAGTTTCCGCAGAGCCGAGGGATTCTTTTTATGGAAATCGGCAACTGCCTGAGGGGCGGTGTTGATAATGTCACCTGATTCCCATGTCCTGTTGGATTCATCGTATCCTTTCCAATGTACAAGGTATTGAAGCTGGCGGCCTTTGAGACGTGATGCTGCAATGTAGTCAATTTCAAATTGTTCTACTCCTTCTTTGTCAACTTCAATTGCATCTGGGCATGAGACTGGTTGACCCAGAAGGGTTGCCCGATATGGTTTGATGCGTGAGATGTTAACGGTGGGGTGAATGTGAATAGAGTTTGGCAATTTAAGTTTAATGGTGTTAGGAAGGACCTTGAGGATTTCATATGGGCCAATCCATTTTTGAGTCAACTTCTTTGCCGTATAGGGGAGCTTCAAATGTTCGGCTGAAAGCCAAACTTGTTGTCCTTTCTTGTAATCGGGACCGTCAGATATTTTGTTTTCCAACTGTTTCTTCATTCTTTCTTGTGCTTCCTCTAATGCATCTTCTACTTCTTTGTGGGATTTTCCCATCTCCATGCCAAATTCTTTTCCCATGCCTTTAGCTTTTCCTTCAAAGCCCATGCGTGGGGTGTAATTACGTGTGATGTTGAAGGGAATGGTGCCAGTGGCGGTGGTAAGGGACTTGTTGTGATGGAATTGAGCAACTTTGAGCCAATCGGCCCATTCGGTCTGTCGCTTTGCTATGTAAGAGTGGAGATACTGTTCAAGTTCTCTATTAATACACTCTGTTTGTCCATCGGTTTGCAGGTGATAGGCGGTGGAGATTTTCTAGGAGATAGAGAGAAGATTACATAATTCAGAAGTAAAGTCTGAAACAAACTGGGGTCCTCGATCGGAAACGATTGTAGAAGGAAGTCCGTGGATACACCAAATATTGTCTCTGAAGATAATAGCTAAGTCCTTTGAAGAAACGGTGTCGTAAGTGGGAATAAAAACAACTTCTTTAGAAAATCAATCAACGATGACGCAAATGGCAGTATAACCATGGGAAGCGGGTAAACCTGTAATGAAGTCAATAGATAAGTCTTTCCAGGGTCATTTAGAAGCAGGTAGAGGAAGAAGTTTTCCTGCCGGTGCCTTTGACTTTCCCTTTGTTTGGGTGCACACTTGGCAGCTATCTACATAGTTTTTAATGTCTTTTGTAACTCCAGGCCACGAGAAATGACGAGTAAGAAGATGAGAAGTGCGAGCTTGTCCGGAATGTCCACCAATGGGGGAGTCATAACAAATAGTGAGAAGTTCTGTACGTAAAGGTTCAGGAACAAAGACTTTGTTTTTGTTGTTTTTGAAAATATAGTTATTGTAATCGTAAGTGTATTCATTACAGAATTCTTCTCGGATTTTTTCTGATTCTTTTATGATTTTATTGTAAAATGAAGAGGAAAGTTCGATATTGTTAATAAAAAGAGAAGGCAGTAGAACAGTAATGTTCTGGTTGTGATCTGTGACAGCATCACCATGGTCTGGTTGGCGAGATAAAGCATCTGCACGACCATTTGATGTACCAGGTTTGTAAATAAAAATGTAATTGAACTCTTGAAGGAGGGCATGCCATCGAGCTTGATGACCGGATAAGGTCTGGGGTTTCTTCCAGTATTCGAGATTCTTGTGATCTGTCCAGATCTCAAAACCTTTCCTACCGATAAGGTAGTGTTGCCATTCTTCTAATGCTCGAATGACTGCCAAGAGTTCTTTGTCATAGATCGGATAGTTGCGCTCAGCGCTGTCGAAGGAGTGGGAAATGAAGGCGCAGGGTCTCCAGAGACCGTCATCACACTTAACCGAGAGCACAGCCCCTGTGGCAATATCTGAGGCATCCGTTTCAAGATGCATTTCTTTGTCTCGATCAGGATAGGCCAACAGGGGTGATTCCTTGAATTTGGCTTTTAAGGAATCAAATGTGATTTGGTGCTTTGGTTCCCATTTGAATAGAACATCTTTTTTGGTAAGATTGTTCAATGGGGGTGCGATGTCTGCGAAGCCTTCGATAAATTGTCGATAATAATTACAAAGTCCGAGGAAGCCTTGCAGTTGTTTGAGGCGTGTGGGAACCGGCCAATCCAATACCCCTGACACCTTCTTTTCCTGCATTTCTACTCCCTCTTTAGATA
>JBBPQV010000802.1:0-15229 GCA_038092675.1 Boletus rufocinnamomeus | reverse complement strand
TATTTGTGTGTACATTGTGATATTTGCTGCACCTTTGGCTATGCCCGCCCCCAAGGAACTTGCATTCTCCACATTCCTTTCTGGGTTTAGGGCAATCCTTAACCAGATGTGGTCCTTGGCAGTTAAAGCACTTGCATTTGCCGGTGCAAATGGTGTCAATGTCCATGGGATTGCCACAGCTGCTGTATGTACATGCTCCTGTGGAGCTTCCTTGTGTCTGGTTCTGCCAGACTTGTCCTTGGTTGCTCCAAAGAGCAAATGATTCAAGAAGGTTCCCAGTCTTCTTGATTTCAATTAAGTATGGGGTGACATACTTCTTTCTTTGGCTGTTGATGAAGATGTGTTTCATGATTTTGTTGTGGATGTTCTTTTCCAGGAGGTAACCCCCCATGGCATCTCCACATTGTGACCATTCATATTGAGCCACCCACCGAGTTAGGAATGACTTGGTTCCTTCCTTGGGACCTTGCTTCATTCTTGTAAGCTGGTCCATTGCATTATTGGTGTCCATTCCTGGTTTGAACCAATCTTTAAGTAGGGTGACGAGTTCATCATCATTGGGCCACATGTGAAGCGATCCTTTCATGTACTTTGAGAGCTGGTTTTGGGCCCACATGCCAGCTCCATTTTTGTTCTTTCCTTCTTTTGACCTGATTCTAGAAAGTGTGGCTATTGCTTTCTTTTTGTCAGTGTCAAAGGTTTCTAAATTTGCATCAATGTAGATGTGGAGACGAATCATCCATTTGTTGAATTTGTCATAGCTTCCATTGTATAATTTTGGATCAGGAACTATTTCGACCTTCTTGGAAATTTTGACCTCAGTGTTGGTTGTTTGTACGCTGCTTGCGGCTAATTGTTGCAGCTGATTTGTAAGGGCAAGGAGCTGCACCTTGAGTGCAGTGATATGTGCGGCATCTTGGGACATTGTCTGCTGTTGTGGAGTTGGTGATGATGGTGGGGAGATGTGAGGGCTGTCATCTTCCTTGTCTGTCTCGTAATGTCCTTGTGGTTCTCTGAACGACAGTTTTGGCTAGTTCCTGTTCTAGTTGTCATAGGATGAACCAAGCTTCTGCTCAGGTGAAACCAGCTCATAGGAAGTTGAAGAAGTGAGGTGGGAATTCTTCTTCTTGTTTTATCTTGATGGTGTCATTGGGGTCTTCGTTAAAGGCAAAGGCTTCATAGGGAGAAGGGGATCTTTTCTTGATGAGGATTGAGATGTCCTCTACTTTGATCATCCGTAAAAAAAGGTAATGTAAAAGAAATTCCTAGGAGGATCTTCTCACTCCACTAGGTGCAAATCAAGTCAAACCTTCTTGACTTCGCTGTAGAAAATATCATAATACAAAGTTGGGTGGGCACAATACTGCTCTTGCACCACAACAACATATGAAGTAAATGTAAAAAAAGTGTGCCACACAAGGACACTTGCACATGGCAAAGAGAAGTCTGAAGGGTTTTGCACTGGTGTTTAAACCAATTAAGAGCACTTGAGCTCAGTGCTGCACTGCCCTAGATAGCTAAGTGCCTTCACACTCATATAGGGTAGGTATATGTATAAAGGAAACGTGTAGCACAAGTGTGCGAGAAGGGTGAAGAGGTAAGGTGATTCTCGTTAAGCCTCAAGTCCAGCTGTTTTTCCTTTAATGCTAGGGGCCGCATGTAATGATGATAGAAGAGTAGGATTGAGTGATGGAAGTGAATCTAGTCAAGCTCTTATGTTGGCAACCTCAAATCAAATAATGACTTGGGCCACTCAATCACACAAACTGACTGATAGAGACTAGAAGAAGTTGAGAGGGAATCCCAACAAGAACTTGACTAAAGTTCTTGGGGTGTTGGATTCAAAGTATATATACATTTTACATGTTTGTACTTATTATGATGCTGGTCCGTGCACATGAGGCTATGTAATGACATCATATGGCAGTATTAGTAAACTAGGATGCATAATGTAGACAGAGATTAAATAGAGGCAGTGCTAGATGTTCTAGACTGATGGAGATTAAATACATGAGACTGACATGTGTTATAGGTCTAGATCTAGTTTGCATGGTCACATGATGAAGAAAAGATAAGGTCATGTGATGTGAAGATGTGAAAGGGTCACATGATTAGAAAAGAAAAGGGGTGAGAAAAGAGTGTGTAACAAAAAATGCATGGTCTCCCACAATCTATAATTTCTGATTACGGCCTGCAAATTTCAGCACAATTAATGAAGGATCTTGGCAAAATGCTCCAGATTGATCTACACATGTCTATGGCATTCCACCCCCAAACAGATGGACAAACAAAGTGTGTTAACCAAGACCTTTGACAATATTTATGTCTTTACACTGCAGAAAAGCAAAGAAATGGTCTGAATGGCTAGCCCTCATGCAATTCCAATACAACAACAAAGCCCACTCCACTATGGGCAAATCCCCATTCCAAATCACATGTGCATATTCACCATGCATGGGAATTGAACCTAAAGAAAATGTGAAAGCACCTGCTGCTATGGCATTTGCCAAGGACTTCACACAAACTTTAGCTGATGTGAAAACTTCCCTCTCCAAAGCACAGGATGCAATGAAGGCACAAGCCAACAAATACAGATCAGAAGCACCTGTTTAAGAAAAGAACTCACAAGTGTGGTTATCTACCAAACACTTCAATCTAAAGGAAACCCACCAATCATGTAAATTAACAGAAAGATGACTAGGACCTTAAAAGGTTCTTGAAATGGTAGGAGATAATGCCATACTGTAAGGCTAAAACTCCCATGCTATATGAAAATTCACCCAGTGGTAAATGTATCATGGGTTAAACCATACAAGGAACAACTTCCTAATCAGAAGCTCTATAAACCCAGACTAGTAACAGTTACAGATGAAGGAGACAAAGAATTCAAAGTTGATTATATTATAGCATCTCGGCTAAAGGGCTGCAAATTAGAGTTCTTAGTTTACTGGAAAGGATATCAGGAAGAAGACCAAATGTGGGATATAGAAGGCAACCTTTTCCACATCAAAGAAGCAATCAGTAACTTCTATAAAAAGAACCCACAAGCACCATAATGACTATGGATGATGCAAACAGTGTTTACCTCACTATTTAATCATTACGAAAATTACATGGAACCTCCACCTATTATGATATACAATATTTTCAAACTTTTTAACTTAGCACTACAAAGTGCATATTTTACATCCTTCAGACTTCAAAGTCACATGATGTGCATGTGACCATGGGAAACTACACATGACCTATGGTCTAGACAAACACATTGCACATACATCTTATTAATATCCATTCTTTTCTCCCATCATCATTCTTCTTCTCTCACAAATACTTCTTTCATCTATCTATAACTAGTAGTCTTTCCCATGAACCCTATGGTCTGTGTGCCAACCTGTAACATATATAAAGTAGCCATACTTGACTGGACTCCCCAGTTTAATCCATTTGTACCTTGCAACCTATATCCTTGCGAGTGTATTAAGAAAGACTGCCTCATCTCTACTCTTTTATCTCCTCTACTCTTTTATCTTGGGTTTGGTATAGCCTCAGCAGAGTCCTGCCAGTGTTCGCTCAAGTACTCTCACAACACCACTAATCTGGTCTTGCCTGGAATGTGAACCATAGAGGGGGGGTAGTGTTATGAACCTCTTTTCTCACCCTTTTTCTTTTTAGTCACATGATCCTTTCACACCTTCATATCACATGACCTTATCTTATCTTCATCACATGACTGTGTGAACTAGGCCTAGACCTATAACACATGTCAATCTCATGTAATTAATCTCTGTCAGTCTAGAACAACTAGCATGGCCTCTATTTAATTTCTGTCTACTTTACTCAGCATAGTTTACTAATACTCCCACACATTATCATAACATAGCCACATGTGCACAGACCAGCATCATAATAGATACAAACATGTAAAATATATAAATGCTTTGAATCCAATGCCCCAAGAACTGTAGTCAAGTTCTTGTTGGGATTTCCTCCTAACTATCTCTTTTCTCTATCAGTCTGTTTGAGTGTTTGAGTTGCCCAAGTCTTTATTAGATTTGAGGTTGCCAACAGTGATGTAGCCTTGGAAGGAATTGAAGAAGGGAAAAGATCCACCCAAGTGGTGTCCAGCACTGCATACTCCTGTAGGTCACATAAGATGTCATGCCATAGTGAGCTCCCCAGGTAATCAAGAGGGAGGATAGGGAAAAATGGGGTGGAGGTCTCCTTAATTGTAACATTACTCCTGGTGTATATCTGAAGTACCATCTCAGATTCTTCAGTTGCTACAGTCTTGTTTGTTGTCCTTGTAATTGGTGAGGTCCCAGCTAGTGGCACTGAGATCTCCATAGTGACAGATGTCAGAGCAATGGCCTTATTTTCCACACAAAGAGCAGTGGAGTTGAGGACAGATGGATTGGAAGTGGCCAGAAGAGGTGCAATAACAGAAGAGGCAGTGGTGGTGGGAGCAGAAGGCTCTGATATGCCCAAAAACCTGGCATTGGTAGCACCATAAGGGAATCATGGATATGGTGTGAAGGAAGGATGAAGGAGGGCTGGGTGTTACAGTTTTACCTGCAACACTGGGACTTCAACCAAGGATGCTACTTTTCAAGAGGTCTTGAAGATGACAAACGAGTTGAGGTCAATGTCGGTGACAACAACAATGAGAGAGATAGTGTGGAAGTGAGTATATGAGGACCACCTGGTCCAAGGAACCGAAGAGTCTACCAAAGATCTCTTGTTGAGTAGAGAACCAAGGGTATGAATGAGTATATTCAGGTTAGAGAGTAGTTCAAGCTCAGCTCAAACTTATATACAAGTACATTAGTTTAGGGCCAGTCTAACCTGATATGGTAATAGGAATCTAGGGCAGGCATAACCGTGTCCGAGATGCGTCGCCTCACAAGTCACATAATAATCAGGAGGAACTGGAATGGGTATAGTAGGATCAATAGATTGGGTGATCTAGGATCAACGAGGCTGTCTGGTTAAGGGCAGGTGTTGGAGTCTACAATTCAGAAGCTGTATCTTGGGTGATGACGGGTCACCAAGGCAGATATTGGGGCATGTAGGATCAACAAGGCAATGCTTGGGAGATCTCGGATCTGTGGGGTGATGAGCCACAGCCCAACTGTGGGGAGTCAGATCAGGGGATGATCCAGGGAAACTCCTGGGAAGATCCAGGCCTTGTGTTTACATGGAGACGTAAATGTCCAGGGGAGTGTCCAGTCACTAGGTGATATCCACGGAGTCCTTGTGATGAAAGGGAACTCATCGTCCATGGATGAATGTCCAGTCTTGAGTCAAGAGCCCATCCTAGGCATAAGGCTGGGGATTGTCTGTTATGAGGGGAAATGGTAGCTGTGAGTCTTGATTGTCAAGTACGATCTGGTAATACAATGGCGTAGTCATGGGAAGTCAAAGGGAAAAGTGTGGTGCCACTGGGGTACATGGTCGTGGGAAGGTCACAGTGACATAGGTCACAAAACCGTAACACTGGGTGGTGTCCAGAGGGGGGTTAGGGACAATGATTCAAGGCTGTAGTTGAGAAAGGGAAATGGGGTCTAGTGGTGGTCTGTCCCTTCCCAATTCTATCATGAAGGTGTTATATCCTTGTAACATATAACACCAATATGTAACATTGCTTGTCTGTTATTCTGAGAAGAGAGTGAGGTCTTGTATGCCAGACTAGATATATTGCTATCTGTTAGATGACAGTCTAGAGACTTGGCAGGCAAGACCACCAAAGAGGATGGGTGTCCTAATGAAAGGTTAACAAGAGGTCCTGAAGAATTGAAAGAAAAGAGAGATATACTCAGGTAAAGGGGTTCTTAATGAAGTGCAAAGGTGATACAAGTGGGAATATCCACAAGGAACAATGAAAGGCAATGGTGTTCTAGGAGCAAAGAATATGATATATTGCATAGGTCAAAGTTAGAGAGTAGTTCAAGCTGTGCTTGAACTTATATACTACTGTACAGTATTTAGGGCAGGTTTCCCAGATATAGTAATGTTCTAAATAGAATGATGAAGGCAGGTCTAGGAAGAAACCTGGTTGGGTATAGTAGGATCAAAGACAGATGGTCCAGGATGAAATGAGGCTATCCACAGGGGGAATAGGATCAAAGGGGCTGTAAGTACAGCCAACCAAGTGGAGTAGCATCAGGGACAATCCATGGAAACTCCATGAATGGTCCAAAATGGGCTGTGCATGGGAGAGCACTGTTAAAGGTATAGTAAGTCTAAAAGGGAAATGTATAAAGGGATAGACCAGGAATAGGCCAAGGAATATCCATGACACATGATCATGAGAGCATGATCAGAAAGTTTGTGATAATACAACATATAGTCAAAGTAAAGGAAATAAAGAATAAAGAAAACAAAAAGAGTAAGTGTGATGGTAACATGTGACCATCCATGGCATGACTATAATAGAAGGTGGATGGGATTGGCTGGGACAACTTTGGTTGGTACATCCAGTACAGCAGGAAGGTTATGAAGGGTCTGGAAGGGAAGCCCAGTGGAGATAATGAGGTGGTGAAGTTGTTGTTGGTGGTGGTGAGGGGCCTTGGGTCTGTGATAAAGAAGAAAAGTATGAAAGGGGGAATTAGTGGAAATATCAGAATGAGGAGTGAGGAGGAAGGGAGTATTGACAGAGGTGAAGTGATGAAAGGTACTGTATCAAGCTGGCTTCTAATGACAAGATCAGGTCATTGATAGCTTGACCCTCTGCTGACTGCTGTGGAAGTGGAGGAGTTGAAGGTATAAGCCATACCATCAAAGGTGTTAGAGTCAGGAAGAAGGATGTCATTGTTAAAGCATGCCTGCCTTGTGTTTCCAGGAGTGTGAAAAAGATGGGGTGGAGGAAGCTGGTGATGACAGAGAGGGAGAGGATGGAGATTCAGAAGTGGAGTCTTTCAATGTGAAGGGCATCAAAAGTGGTATTTCTAATCTTGAGTATGGCCTGCTTGATGGAAGCCAGTGGCATGACATTCAATGTCTCATCCAAACAAGGAAAGTTTGAGGAAACAAGGGTGCTTGTCATGTCTCAGGTGGCCCAGGGGAGAAGAAATCAAATGGTAGAGTAGAGGCAATAGAAATAGGTGAGGTGGATGAGGGTGTTGTTGCATGCAAAGAGTGGGAGACACTTCAGTGTGACTGATGCTTCTCTGTGTTTGAGGTGGGCAACATAGATAAGAAACCAAAAGGGAGAAGGTGAAAGATGCAAGTAGTGAGGGGAACAATGGTGAGGAAAGGAAAGGACATAAGTAGCCAGATGATGGTTTAAGAGAAGAAGAATTCTTCAAAGTCTGTTCTTCTTTTTATAGTTCTGCAGAATATCCTTGGCATTTCCTAAATTGTATTCTCATTGCCACCTTTATTCTGAATCTGAATATCCTTTCTAGTGCATCAAATATTGCCTTGTTCCCAAGTTTCTCTGATGTTTGATGATGGTCTCAACCTCATATTCCTTTTCAGTTCCAATAAGATCTGGAGGAGGTCAGGAGAAGTTGGGACCATGTTCCAGAGTTTTCCAATAAGAGAATAGAAGTGAGATGTGGAAGACATTGTGGATCTTGCATTGTGGGAAAAGGGCAAGGTACTATAAAAGGCAACCAGAGATATCACTTTGGTGACTTTAAAGGGGCTGGTTTTTCAGGGAGATAGTTTCCAAGATGGGTAGTGCAGATATAGGTTGTGAGTTTTGAGCCAAACACTGTCCCCTTCCTTTCAGGATTTGAAAGTAGAATGATGTTGTTGTATCATGTGGTGTTGGGCCAATTCATGGGCTGCTTCCACTTCCTTTTGGACTTTATCTAGGTGGAACAGGTGGGTTTCAAGGGCAGGGATGAAGGTTTTGCCTAATGGGGGGTAGGCATGTGGTTCATATCCATGGAGTAAGAAGAATGGGGATTTGCCTATGACAGAATGGATGGCAGAATTATGGGTGAATTTGGCCCAGGGAAGGAGTTCAAGCCACTTGTATGGGAAGTTGGTGCAGAATATGCATATATAGATTTCTAACTTCTAGTTGTAGTGTTTTGTTCTCCATTGGTTTAAGGATGATAGGCATTGGATAGGGAAACATTGTAGTGTAGAAGATGAGTGGGTTAGTAAGTGAAGGTGGACATGAACTGAGATTCCCAATCAGAGACTAGTTTGTTATGGAGACAAAAGTGTTTGGAGACATGATAGAAGCAAAGGTGGGTAATGCCAGCAGCACTGACAGTTTTTGTGCAAGGGGTGACAATTACCCCTTATTAAGACTGTGGTTGACCATGACCATGATAGAATCAAAGCCATCCACAGGAGGAAGGTCAGGTCCACTGAAAGATGGGAAAATGGGTGAGAAGTGGCAATGGGGAGGGGTATAAGGGGAGAAATAGTGGGGTTGGTTAGGACTTTATTGGCTTGACACACAGTGCATCTGAAAACAAAGTGGCAGATGTAGGACAACAGTCTGAAAATTTGAGAGTCCAGGGTGGTATCAAGGGCACAGATTTGTTGGTCAAAGGCAGAGGAGGGGAGGATTTGAACATCCTCATTGTCAAGGGAGGTGTCTACATTGTCCCAGCAGGAGAGGGCATCCACAGGGGCCATTCAAGTTCCAGGGAGTGCCATGTATTCCAGGTCAAAATCCTGGAGGAAGAAAAGCCACCTGGCTTGTCTGCAAGAGAGTTTACAAGGTTCCTTGAAGTAAGTGAGATTCCTATGATCAGTAAGAATCTTAATGGGGAAGGAAGAGCCAAGGAGGTATTGGCACCAATCCTTGAGTCCATGAATGACTGCAAGGAGCTCCCAATCAAAGATATTGTAATTTCATTCTGCAGGGGAGAATGTCTAAGAGAGATATCCACATGGGCAAAGATTGCTGTTAGGATCTGGTTACATAAGGACTGCTCCCAAAGTGGTGAGGGAGGCATCAGTCATTAGGGTAAACTGTTTGATACTATTGGGAAATGCCGGAACTTGGCAAACTATAAAGGCTTTCTGGAGGGTGAGGAAGGCCAAATCATGGAATGGGGACCAGGATCAAGGAGTACCTTTCTTGGTCAAATTGAGAAGGGGACAAGTGAGGTCTGAGAAGGATGAGATGAACTTCCAATAGAAATTACAGAATCCTAAGAAGGATCTGATTTCTTGGACAGAGGAGGGACAAGGCCATTTGTTATGATTTATTCTTTTTCTTCTTTTTCTTCTCTCACTTCTCTTCTTTTTACATCTTCACCTTCATGATTGCCATTACACTTCTGACTCATCAGTGACCAGACTTTTCTAGCCCTGTCCAATATCACTATCTATCGCAACTAAATTGGTTTCTACCACCTTCTGGCCCTTTCAACAAGTCCCTTCTCTCACCTTCCATTGGACTCTGTCTGGTGTATTCTCTAGAATGTTCCTTTTTATTCCTTATCTTTCTAACTGCTTATTCATCACTGAGGCTAGTGTAGTATATAAAGACTTCACTCCTGTACTTAGCAGTTCCCCAATCTTGATCTGCTTCACCCACATTCTCATTGACCTTGGTACTGCACATGTGGTACTAGAATCCTTGACTAGTCTTTGCACTACTACTGAGTGTGTGCTTGGACTTCCTAGAATCTAAGTTCCTCTAGGAGGGTCCACTTTGAGTCTTTTCACCCTTTGGCCAAGCTGATCACTACTGATCACACTACTGATTACTTGAGTTTTACCATTAACTACTTGCCACATTATTTGCTGATTATTACCAATCACCTCTCTGTTAACTTTTGATTGCAAAGCCTATGCTCATCTCTACCTGAGCCAAGCATAACACCATTCCTTGATGGCACAGAGTTTAGTAGGGTCCATCTTGACACTCCTTATTGAGGACAAGTCCTATATAATCTATTTCAGGGGCAGTGAAGGTACACTTTTCAAGTTTCAGAAACATTTTGTGTTCCTAAAAATGTTGGAGAACCTTCCAAGTTCATTCTTCATGGAGGGTGGGATTGGAGGAATGGATGAGGAGATTGTCCATATAGATGATGAGCCATCCTTTGGCAATGTAGTCACCAAAGAGATCATCCATGAAGGCTTGGAAGGTTGTGGGGGAATTACACATGCCAAAGAACATGACTGTAGGCTCAAAAAGACCAAAGAGGGTGACAAAGACAGCCTTCCATCAATCTTCTGGTTTAATGAGGATGTTTTTATATTCCCATTGTACATTAAATTTGGTAAAGATAGAGGATCCTTGTATGTGGTTGACAAGATCAGAGATGAGGGGCAGTGGATATGCATTCTTGATGGTATGCATATTAAGGTACCTATAATCCTGACAGGGATGGAGTTTACCATCTTTCTTCTGAATGAAGAAGAGAGGAGAGGTCTGGAAGGATTTCAAATAGGTAATCTTCCCTGAGGCAAGGTGTTTGTCAATGAACTCCTTGCAAGCAGTCTGTTCCAGAGGGGATAATGGATATGTCTTTGCTTGTTGAGGGACAAAGGTATCTCATAAGTCAATGGCATGGTTATATGGTCAGGATGGAGGGAGTTTAGTGGTGTCCTTCTTGTATGTCTTTGAACAGGATGGGAAGTTTGACTTTCATAATCCCAGTGTTCTGGGCCAAAATGGTGGACAGTGTCATTTTCCTGAGAAGGTGTTCCAGGATCTTCAAGTTGTATTGGGTGTTGAGTACCCAGGCACAAAGCAGAATGTTCTTTGGTTGTGAATAGGAAGTTTGCAGATCTTGTTTGATGGTGGTGTTTTCATCAGCATCTAGGTACTATATCTAAGTAGGTACTGCTGAGAGAGCACATGTGGGTGGTTGAAATGCTGCTCCTTATGTATATAACTGGGGGTCTATGGTCACTTGACTGGAGGTCCAATTGATGATTGGGTTGACTGCTCATAATCATGGCAGTCCTAGAATGAGGTCATCCTTTCCATAGTTAAGGATGAGGGGTTGTCATTTCTCAAGAACTCCATCCATATTTAACATCACAGTGACAGTGTGGATAATATCATCAGATTGGTTTGATGATTCATCCATGTTCCAGGCTTTGATGGGGAGAGGGAGAGGTTTAGGGAGTATCTGATGTTCTTTGGCAAATTTCCTGGAAAGGAAGCATCCAGTTGCTCCACTGTCTATTAGGGCAGTTATGCCAACAATTTTTGTAGTACATTTATCCTGAATTGAGATGGAAATGCAAATGGAATTACTGCTCAATCCAGAAACAGGTGTGATTGTTACAGAAGGAGATGGCATTGGCCCATTCCTTTTCTCTAAAAATGCAGAGCAGAGGGAAGACCAGTAGAGACCAGAGTCTCTTCTGTAAGAAGAACATTGATGTCCTCATTTCCCCATACTTCTTCAGCATCAGTGAGAATTTGTCCCTGTTTGTCTTTGTTACTCTCGAAGGCTGACTTGAGAGTACATATGGAGGATTTTGTTGCAGTCAGAGCAAGTTGCCAGGTGTCATATCCCAGAAATTCAGTAAGTCCAACCCCAGTCCTCTGGACTCATTTCCATACCAACTCTGGTGTGTTCTCACTTGAGAGGCATCCCCTGACCCCCAGACCTTGTGTGTACTTATGTTCTGTACTTACAGTACATACTTTCCATACACCTCCATTCCTCCGAATCTGTACTAGAGCTACTTCATAGTATCCTCTGCACCTGTGTTCCACTTAGGAACACAGCTCTGGCTTTACATTACCTCCGACACCTTTACTTACAAACCAACTCCACCTCCATTACTAATCCCTCTACTACTCCAAAGTGTATAAACTCTCCAAACAACTCCTATATTTCTTTAGTTCAAATATCAACTTAGATAACTCCTCTTCTCCTGTTTGAGTCTTGAAGACTCTCCTTTGACCCCCGCTCAACTTGATGTCTAGTATGTCTTAAGTCTATCTCCAATCCTTGGTAAATTCTGGGACAACAGGACTCTTGACAAGGGTGCACCACATACAGTGAAGCCAAGTCCCATCTGTATAGACAACTCTGGAGTTCTGGAGTTCATTCTCCCCTCAGAGTTACCCACTCTTAACACCAGGGCTTTGATGTACATAGATATATAGAGGATCTTTGATGGAGGAGGAGGATGGAGTACTGGGTATGCCTTCCACAGTATGGAGTGTCTCAGAGTAATGTTTGCCAGGGGTAGTCTGAGGGCATGGATGTTTCTTGGTAGAACAACCACATTTCTTGCAAATGAAACAATGTCCCTCACACATGAGGCAAGCCCATTTGGGTGGTGAGATAGTGAGATGATCTATGTCCATGGTGTTTGGATCATGATGATGTCCTCCTCCTCTTCCAATTGGGGTTCATGGGATCCTATCCATGTCCCTAATCTGAGCTAATCTGCTTTCTATCTTTGCAGCTTTGTTGTAGACATCTTTGATCTTTCCAGAAATGCTTTACCTCTTCCATTGGACATCCAGTTGAGGAGTACAAAACTCTTTGTTTTGTTCATATAGTCAGGATGGATAGAAAAGAATCCATCCATGGTGAGGAGCCACCTGTTGGTATCCTTCCCTTCTACAAAGAAGTCTTCTGGGAGGGCTGTTTTGATTTCTTTTCCCATATCATCATTGTCTGAGTCTTCTTTGGCACTGATGGGATAGTCTGGATCTGGATCAGGAGGTGGAGTGGGGTCCTGTGGAGTTCTGTAGGCAGGATGGACTTCTGTGGCAGCACCAGTGATCACAATATGTTTGTATGTTTTTCCTTCAGCACCAATGGGCTAGAAACTTAATCCATTTGTTATGTCTAGTAACAATGGGACACCAACATGTAGTTGAGTCATCATACTCCTGTGATGAAGAGGAGTAGTCTGCAAGACCTAGAGCCTTAGCAGTGATAGATAGACCTCACCAAGATGGTGATAAGGAATTGGAAGAGATGGCAAGTGTTACAGATATGTTTTTCACCCTATTCTTTTTTCCTGATCACATGACCCTTTTCATATGATGTGACCCTATTATGTCAGCACATGTGACCATGAAAACCTAAGCTCAGCACTGCCTCACTTAATCTCCACTCACATAGCCATGCACAGCCAACCTTATCTCTGCCAGTATCAAGGGATACTGCCTTCACTTGAGTCACAAGGACTCACTCTTCATTTCTGCTCATATCCAAGTCATGATGACTAGGACACTATGTCAGTACCAATGGGTACCTTACTTTCATTAACAGCCTATGCCCAAGGCTATGCTTAGGAGTCATGATGACTCTCTAACATTAATAGACTACACCCAAGGCTATGCCTACAAGTTACCATGACTCACTCACACTCATTATGACTAGTTATACACAGCATATCTTACAGATCTATCATAAACATGTACAAACTCCTGTAGAGTATATAAACCCACAATGCAATGCTCCAAGAACTTCAGTCAAGTTCTTGTTGGGATTTCCTCTCACATCTTTCTCTTGTCTCTAAGTCAGTATTGAGTGTTGGAGCAACCCAAGTCTTTATTAGACTTTGAGGTCACTAACAGCAAGCAAAGTGAGCCAGCAGTGAACCCAAGCTTACACAGTAGATTGTGTAGGATTAAATTAAAGAGATGTTACAGGCAGGGTGCAAATATATATATGGCCTGAAGACATTTAGGGCCAGTGAGATGGAATAGGAAGCTAACATAAGGGGAGGCATGAGTGTGTGAGATGTGTTGTGTTGCACACACATGAGACACATAGGAATGTGTGCAAGGATAGGAAACATGTCATGTATAACAAGCATGTGATGTGGAAGCAGTGTCCTCTGGGTCAAATAGGAATGGGAAGAGTTGCAAGGAATCAGGAAGAATTGGAATGCATAAGTAATCAGATCACTGAGGTGATGCATACTTGGAAGGGAACAGCCTGCTGAAGCTGTCCTCAAAGTTGGTATCCTGCACTGCATACTCCTGTAAGGAGGCAATGATGTCATCCCACGGTGATGACCCTGGGTAGTCAAGGGGAATGGTAGGGGAAAATGAAGGGGGGGTGTTGTTACTCATAACAAAGGGCAGGGAAACAGTGCAATACATTGTGCCATTTCTCCAAGTCATTGTCATTGCCAGTCAAGTGTGAGAATGAGGTGTGGGTGAAAGGAGGATGAAAATGAGTTGTTATCATCAGTTGAGGGTGAGATGAGGGTGAGGGTGAGGTGAGCAGATATAGATGAGGCAAGGAATGACACAAGTCATTTCTCATCTTGTCATCATTGTCAGTTGAGGGTGAGGACAAGGATGAGGATGAGGACAAGATGAGGGACAGCACAATACACACAATTATATGTATTGCATCATCCTTGTCATTGTCATCATCAGGAGAGAGAGAGGTGAGGGTGGGGCAAGGGCAAGAACAGCTGCATTGTTTATGTGCTTGGTTTGTTATTGTTGCTGGTTGAGGGTGGGGTGAGACTGTGAGGGTGATGATGATGATGATGACAGCACAATGCATGCAAATGCATGTGTTGCACATTGTCGGTCAAGGTGGGGTGAGGTGAAGTGAGATAAGGGTGAGATAAGGATGAAGACAAAAACAAAGACAAAGACAAAGACAAGGGATGGCACAATGCACACAATCACATGCATTGCATTGTTCCTTGTTGTTGTTGTTGGTTGAGGATAAGGATGAGGTAAGGGTGAGGATGAAAATGAGGATGAGATGAGAGACAGCACAACACATGTGTTGTGTCATTCCTCATCATTGTCATTGGTCAAGAGTGCAGTGAGGGTGAGGCAATGGTGAGGACAGCTGCATTGTTTGCATCATTGTCTCTGTTGCTTGGTCTGTTGTCATTGTTATTGATTGAGGGTGGAGTGAGGGTTGGATGAGGATGAGGATGAGGATGAGGAGGGTGACTTGGAGCAAGGTTGAGCCTTGAGTGTGCCAGTGAGGATGAAATCTTGAGAGTGTTGGGTGAGTCAGTCAAAAGAACAATAAGTGAGCCATGACTTACTATATTGGGTAATAAACTCACTGCACAGATACAGGTAATGTTATGGATTTCTTTCCCTTCTATCCTTCTAACTATGCTCTCGCCCATTCATCTTCTCGTATGCAAGAGGGCTTTGCCCTTATGGTGTTGACCATGCAGTATGCTACTTTTACAGACAACCTTCTTGATATGGATAAATAACCTTTTCTAGGCAGTTCTCTTGTACTGCCTCATATTCCCCTTGACCCAGATGGTCTGTGCACACTCTTATTTAGCTGGTCTGTGTGCCATTCCTAGTAGTATAAATACTTTGCCTTTGTAC
>JBBPQV010000801.1:0-15233 GCA_038092675.1 Boletus rufocinnamomeus | reverse complement strand
TGTAGATTGAGGACCTATTTGGTCATTTTTGCTTCGACAAGGAACCCCACCCAAATGGGGTATAAAAGTTCTGAGAAGTGGTGCCTAAGGTGGTGATGGGCCAGTCAGTTAACCCCACATTTAGGCAAATGTTCCCATGGTTGGGTATTTGGACCCTGGATCCTACACTTTCCTAGTAGTTCTGTCGCCCGTGCATTTCCCAGCCATGGCCATGCTTGAGTCCCCTCCATGTCTTGACGAGAGTTGGAGCCCTGGTGGAGAAGGTCCAGATTGGCCTAATGACCATGGCTGTCAGAGCTGGGGGCTGAGGAGCTGGGGGCGTTCCGGCGCCAGAGGGTCTGGCATGGCGGAGGAGATGCCCTAGTGACTTGGGGACTCCTCACCTTGAAGCTGCTTCGCGGCTTCTTGGTTCAGCCTCCTAATCCCTAGCCATGTTCATAGACATATCAATGACATGTGAAGTTGACGATGACAGACAACAGAGTATTGTATGATGGAAGAAAGAGTAAAATGTATCAGTTGGTGAATACCTGTTTATGTGTCTGTGTTTTACATACATAGGCCTCACATTTGCATTGCAATATCTTTACCTATTTGCCAATGCATCAATCACTTGCATAGATTGATATTAAAAACATGTGGTGTTACAAATCAAATACAATATCAGCTGCATTGGTTAGTTCATTTCAGTACTGTCATTGACATAATTGCCATTCTCATTCATTGGAATGTACATTCCAAAATCATAAAAATGAAATCCTGCAAATACATCTATCCCTCATTTTGTGCATTTTGATAGTGGCATTTCAAGAGCTCACATTCCTGCAAATCAACCTAGTGGTAAATTTGCACTTTTATCACTTTGTCAATTCTTACACAAATGTGGTACACTGATGACTCCAAATACATATGTGTCTTGTCTATTCATGCAAATCAACAGTCAGGTTGGTTTGGGTGATTGAGTGATTTTACATTAATACATCATTCTGCTTGGTTTATTCTAAATCTCTCATTTCTTCTTCCAACAAGTGTGCTCCCGATGAAGATAACATAAGTTCAATTACCTTGTGTGGCACCCACTCCTCCCCATCAGAACTCAGCCTTGCCATACCCATCAACTCTCTAGGATGTGTGCATCTCACAACAGGTCTCCACACTGCTCAGTTTGGCTGCATACAAAATTCCAAAAACAGTGTAAGTCCCCCAGTAATCCTACCATCCACTTCCCTTATGGGCTGCACCTTCAAATATCGGATCACCCAAGACTTCAGAAGCATCGTATCAAGTCCAAGCCAGTACTGTTTGAATCACTTCATCAGCCACTTCCCCCCTCTATACATGTATATAGATATAAATATGTCAGTAACCATAAAGATTCACAGCATATGTACGAAAATCACTTACTCCTCATAATGCTCACACATCACATCACCAGCTCCTGCATGAAACCAGTCTGATACTATATCCTCTCCTCTCTATCCTATGATCTCCTGTAACTCTTCCAGATATCTTCTAACCTCTTTCAAAATTTCTTCAATCATCTTTGAAATTAATCTCTGCACCCTTTGATCCTCAGAGATGGGCATGTTCAGCACACTTCTCCATCCCCTCTCAACAATTGAAAGAAGCAGCATGTTATACATTGGACACAGCAACATTCCAGCTTGATGACACACCAACCCTATATGATGCACCCACTTCTCCACAATGCACTCAGCACAGAATATGTGCCTACACAGCAGATTCACAGATACTGTGCAAATCTTGAATTAAAGACACATGTAAGATATAGCATTAGTATATGTTAGATGAGACTGTCACTCATGCAACATTTCTACATCTAATCATATAGTCAGTGATGTCACCCATATCCCCATATCCAGCAAGAACTAAACACTTACATTGAACATTTAAATTCTCTCTCAAACATATCAAACTTTGTCAGCACATCCATTGCCTCACTCCCTCATCATGCCTCAGTATATCCCCTCCACACTCATACTTTCCAATTGCACCTGTGTATTTGCATATTTTTGCTCCAAATATTCACACCTTTTCTCCATCAACACCATCTCTTCCTGCTTCCTTTCTGCTTCCTTCATCATATCCCCATGTCTAGCCTGTAACTTATCATGTTTTGTATCCAGATGATACAATTCTGTTAATATATTTTCATTGATCCCCTCCATCTCTTCATCCATAAGTTCTTCAGCATCACACTCCATGGGTTTCACTTCATCATCTACAACAATAATATAATATACATGTCAGCATGAACAACACTACCTACTCTTGGATGCAAATCTCATTGGTGTCAATATATCCCCCAGATGCTCCTGATTCCATGATTGCAGCTGTAAAGCAAGATTAGATAAGATGTTAAACAGTATGCTGTGATGAGGTGTATGTTTGATGGACTTGGAAGGATGCCAGATAATAAACTCATTTTATACATATAATGTCTGTCCTCCCATGCTTTGGTATCAATAACCACAGTTGACATATGATTCAGTAATATCAAATATAAACGTGGCATACACATGGCTTGAATCTTCATGTGATCATCATCTATTTATATACTACCATGACATACATATATTAACGTCACTATGCATGCAAATACATTCATCTCAATATTTGCGTGTTCTCAATGCAATTTTTGTTGTCTCCTTGTATCTAGAAATGTGTTTACAACAATTGACTCTATATGTAATTATGCTGATTATTTCATAGTTCTTTTTGACATCAATCTGTTCAGAATCTGATTGTATTTATACAGTTGTGTGTATAATATCATTGTATCAACTTGCAAATTCAATGAGTCATTGATTTGCGCATTTGTGTGACCCTGATTCTTACTGTCTGTTCGTAGTATTATATTCAATTTGTGCAAATTCACACTTCATTAGATTTGTGCATTTTAGTTTGTGTGTAGGATACACTACATGTGAAGTGTGCAGTAAGTAAATAGGTCATCTATATTACAATCAATTCTGTCTCAATCACCTCATTGTATATATATGCTGATGTCCAGTCCTTGAAACACTGTTCAAACAATTCCCATAGATCCTTGTGCCTCATGCAAAAATTCAATATGATAAGCACCATTACCAGTATCTTACTCACTGTTGTCGCTCAACCTGTTCATCTCCCCCATATGTGTCCATCCATCCACAAACTACCTTGTCATCAGGGACAATCTCTGACAATCTGCTGATTTATATCTTCAATACATTGAATAGGCTTTCAATGCAGCTGTCCTGATTGACATTCCAAAAGAAGGGAGAGCAATCTCTCAATCACTCTGAAAACCCTGACACATTGTGTACAATCCAGACAACTGGGTGCCCACTTCTGCAGATTGGACATTATGTTTTTCTGTAGCATCAGTCGACTGTTTGATCAAGGAGCTTTTGTTGCACCATGGACCCAGTTTGTGAATATGCACTCGACACAGAGTGTATGTCCATATTGAGTAGTTGCCAAAAACACCCTGTACATTGTATAACATGTCAACAAATCATCACTGACATCACACAATATAATCAGAACTCACATAAATTCAAAACATCTGTGCAATGCAATATTACATGATTAATATATTCACTGAAATCATAGATGCACTTACATCGTACACTTGTAGTTCTCATCCAGCTGATGGACAATCTCCTCAACCTTCCCTGTCAGTCTCCACCATTCCATATCGACCTCCCATGCCCTTGCTTGCTTAGCCTCCAATTGTTTCTCCAATTGGATTACTGCATCCTTGTAACACATCTCCACAACATCCACCCAGTTCCTCCTATGCATTAATTCTTCTTCCACATTGTGCAACCTCTTCTCTGCCCCCATCGTCATACCTTGTAACAGTTCTTCCCAATACCTTGTGTCTAACAGCTCCCCAGTCAATCTCACCAACTTCCTCTTGTACAATTCTAATTCTTGTCTCTGGAAAAACAGCATTCAAGAAAGGGCCTCTTCTTGTGGTGAGCAATACGATTCCATTTGAATGTCACCATTTGAATAATCTCACTCCATGCCAGGAAGTACAATCTTCATATTGGACTCATCACTACCAGAGGCCATGGAGCACTCATCCCATTTCACAATATCCCTCATATTGACATTGACATCACTTGCATTGATGGATACCTCAGGACAATCCATTCCATGCTTGTTCTGTAGTATATTATCATATACATATAAATGTACATTGGACTTGAGAAAGTAATTCCATAAATTCCTTACCCATAACATAAACGTCTCCATAATAACATTAACCAATATTTGATCTGAATGTGCTTCCAACCATTCGTCTCGGATTCATTGAAGAATTTCTTGCCTGCTGTTTCATGGACATGACATTGTATGTCTGACATGATATCAAATATATTGAAGAGTAGGTCATCGGTGTGGATTACACAGAGCACAGTCCACATTTCTTGCACATATATCCTCCATCAATCATCACCTAATTTGGTCATACATTCCTTATATGGACTATAATGTCATTCAATCATGTATTTATACATATCCAAAAAGTGCAAATTCAATTATGTCTTGATTTGCACATGATATTCACAATATATCTATGCTCTATGTGTTACCTGCCACTGATTATATACTCCAAGGAATCTGGGCTGATGGAATCTTCAAGAAGTAAAATAGACACAGAGGTCATCAGTCACTCTATAAAAATAAATAGTCAAAATGTCAGGGGCAGAGTCTGGGACAGACAAAATACCTTCAGTGGTGATATGTATTATGGATGAAACTTGAACAATGACACAAGTCCCCTCAAGACCACTAATACAACCATCACATTGATCTATTCAAAAAATCACATAAGCTTACCACCTCACAACATACCTCAGTCCTGCATCCACATCACCTATGGATATATGTATTGACCACTAATTCCATCAGATCACTTGTTAATATCCTCCAACTCCTTATCAGAAAATTCAATATGTCAAATAATTCAAATGCATTTCTTCTTCCACATCCGATAATATTTGCAACACTCCTTGTATAACAGTTGCATCATCTCATATACAATGTGATTCTTTTCATGGTAACAATACTGTGTAATATTCAGCTCCTTCCCGTTTACCACAGAACAAACTTCATATATCACAAACATATGTTCTCCCATACTACAGGATCAATTGACACTATTGATCCAGGTAAAATCATCATGTGGTAGACATGTGTATTTAATATACATCTCATAATGCATAGAATCACTTCAATCTAATTGTTAAGCTTACATTCCCACAAATACATGGATAGGTATATTTGTGCATTTGCGATACCATTTTCATTCCTTCTCCTTACTCATATATGATACTTTCATTCCCACAAATTCACAGATCCCTCATTTTGCATCTCATATTGTGATCATGTGACCCATGCAACTCAATAGACATGCTCATTTGTATATATTATTATTTCTATTGTGTACTTTATTGTTGCCATATATATATATGTATCATTTTCTTGTCTCATATATTGCATGGACAAATATCTAGCATTTTCAGGCGCTTTTCTAACAGGAACCTTGTCAGAACCCTATGTAGATTACAAGAAAGACATAAAATATTATATTTTATAGGCAGATTGATATATGATTCTTCTGTGTATTTTATACAAACCTTATTAATTAATTGATTGATTCTCATAGATGTATTTTATAAAGCTATTGTTTTGGTGAATTAGCATAATTTATGTATGGATATTATCTATAAAAAATAGTCAAAACAATATATTTGATCTGTATATGCAACAATCAATTAAGCTTATTTCAGTTATTTGATGTTTTTCTTAATTGTTATTTGGTCACTGGGCCATCAACTTGATTTTAATAAAGATCCTTGGATAGGAAATTTCTGACATAGAATATTGAGATAATCATAATTTAAAGATGGGAAAGATAGGATACAACTAGAATTAGCAGTATTATATTAGTGATCAAATAGAAAGTTGAAAAATAATTGATGTAAGTAACATAAAAAATTTGTAATTATTTGTATTAGTTGTATATTTTCATTTAAATATCATGTAGATATTAGAAAATTGTAAAGATTGGTTTTTAGACTTAGCAATTGATAAATAATATTTGTATTTATTCTATTTTACAGGTAAATATAAATTAGTTTTTTATATATTTAAAATTATAGATTTTAAAAATTTAAATACTTATAAATATTTTATTATTGAGTAAAACATGTTATTGTCATATTTATATATAAATATAAGATAAAAGCATTCAGAATGAGAAGAAAAAATATTATATATTATCACTATATTCTGTATTTAATTTAACAAGTATCAAAATATTGTACTCAATTGGATTCCTCAAAGTCAAAGTTAAATTTCAGGTATATTGAGATTTTATTTCTATCATATTTATTAATTTTACATTAAACTTCAATCATTGTTATTATAAAAAAAGAATGATAATACAGTTATAGCTTCAATATATAATAAACACATAAAACACCAATAAATTCTATATTTAATACAATAGAATTAGGTTTATTTTAAATAATCACTAAATAAACCCATATTTAATCTTTACCATTCAATTATTATTATTAGTTTTATAACATTTGATCAAAGTATACCATATCTATATAAAGTTATATAATTAAAATTAATTTTTTGCTAAATTATTATTCAATTGTTGTTTTTAATTAGATCTACACCAAATTTAAAATAACAAAATTCTAAATACCTAAATAATCCTATATTGCTTCCATGAAAAAGATGCTTCCATTAAATGGATGATTGTATCACAGACCCTCTGGAGCAGAGAGGAGAATATCAGGTAAGAGACGGTTTCTATGCTGCTGCACCAACAGCGACCACAGCTGAATGAACGTCAGTGCCTGTGTGTAAGTATTCCATATCCTTGTGCTCACCTTGTCAATAGCTGCATTGTTTCCTTCCATTGTGGCAAACAGTACTGCCATGTATGTGGTCCAAGGGCGAACATATGTCTCATCCTTGATGGCCTTTCCATGCTGCTCAATCACCAGCTTTGCCATTGGCTCAGCCGATATGGTCATCTGAATAACAAGTCAATCATGATGAACAATGATGAAATTTGAATGCTTACATTGATGATCACCTTGTCCAGCATGACCTTGTCGTTCAAGTAGAGCTTGAGAATATCCAACAAGAGAAATTTGTTGGAGAGTGGTAACTTGGTTAGGAATGCCGGCCCATCAAAAATCAGACTGGTATGCAGCCAATTGATCTTGTTTTCCATAAACTTGATCATCTTTTTTGACTTGGGACCAATGTCTTCAGGTGTTTGCTGAGCTACCTTGATGCAGTGGGACTTGACAGGAATCCAATACATGCTCATCGCCTTGTCATACTCCTCACTTTTGCCCTTGTCAATCAACCCAAACTTCTTGAACTGATTTGTGGTGGATATGAGATCCACAAAGTCGGTCATCTAGCTGTTTAGATAATGTGTGTTCAGACATTCGCATTCCATGTCATTGGCTCCCATCTTGTCCATCGCTTTGATGATCAGTTGTGCATTTTCTTCACAGAATGAATTGACATTGACCTTGTTCTTCGCTGCCTCCCAGTCCACTGTGAGAACGCTAGGAATGTCCATCAGCAGCGACAGGAACATGAGTGTTCATGTCATATGATGTGTGAATTTTTGCATCAACTGTTATGGATTCCATGTCAGTGTATGAAATGTAAACTATTTGGATGATGAGCTCACTCTGCCATACATAGGAATCCAGCTGACCAAATGATGTGTGGTCAGCCCTGCCCCCGACGTGGTGCCATGGAAATGTTTCCATGATAGTAACTTCATTGTGGTGGTGTATAGTCCTTGATCTTTCAATATCTTGTATAGTTGTGATGTGGGTGTCAACTGTGAGCAAAGGGTGTTCACATTGGACTGTCGTTGTGCTAAAGGCATGGACACAATCATTAGCAACACCTGTGATATTCTGATGTCATCCGTATTGTCCAAGTTCATGAGTGTAGAGTTTGTCATGAGGTGGTGTTTGAGCAATGCAGGATTGCTGCTGCTTGCAATGACACCTAATGACACAGAAGACAGGCCAACCGTGCATAAGTATATGGTATACTTGCGCCGACTACACTTACTCTTGTCCATGAATCAAACTAACCAAATGCCATTCTCCCTCATCGCACTTTCTGTATGCTCGACAGTGGTCATATATTTCTGTCTCTCTTTGGGCATTGATGCTTTCACTAGATGCTCTTTTGCAATGGTGTATTGGTAGTAGAGAAACCAGCTGGCATTCTTGGTCTTCATGTAATTTAAGCAGTGGTTTCCATTGTAAAGGACAGAGCATTCATCTTGGAATGCTTGCTTGCTCAACACAACGTTGTTGTCATACACACCCTCATGCATTGGCTGGATTGACTTCTCGTCCAACCAGTCCTTCTCAACACCAACCACAATGGCATTTTTAACCTTTTTGTTTTGCAGACCCTTTTGGGTCACCGAGTGCTTGAAATTTCTAGTGTGCTTTGTGTCAATTGGGTGTGGGTTTATTGCCTGGATGACCATCTTTGGTCCACATCCCAGGTTGTTGTCATTGAGCAGGGTCATCAGGGCATAGCCCAACGTGGCTCTTTGGAGATCGCTATGAATCCGTTCGATCATTCCTTGCATGTCCTTCTGCTTGGGAGTCTTTGCACGTAAGCATGCATCCAAACCACACTGTATATGTAGTGTGTACTCACTATGCCTTTGCCTTTCGGCATTTTTGCTGCCTTGGTTGCATTGGTTGTGGATTTCTTTCCCTTTTCCTATGACTGATGCATAAGTATTCCATATACTTACACAGCACCAATGCACTGAATCATTACCTTTCCTTTTTCCGCTGGTTCCTGCTCGGCCTGACAATCATCAATACCATATTTATAATGTACACATGGAAATCCAAACACACCTCACTGTTATGTTCATCATCACTGCTGTTGATGAACTCCACAGAAATGATCTTGGATTTCCTTTTTGATGCTTTCTTTGCAGCAGGCTGTGAACTCTGAGCGTAAGTATTTGGAATACTTACATGCACATAGCATTGTTATACATCACCTTTTTCTGCTTCATTGTCATGTCCTCTTTGTTGTCGTCAATGACCATTGGGTCGTTGACGGTTCCTTGGTTGCTCTACATAAAAGATCAGACAGAACCTTTGCATGCAGTTCACTTTGACTTGCCTTGTCCTGTGTGTTCTTGACGACCTTGTCCACCTGACAGAATTACTTGAATGATCAAAGTAAGATCAAAACTGCTTACATCCATTTCCTTGTCACTGGTGTTTATGGGCTGTAAGAACAATAAATGAACTGAAAAATGACATTGATGAATATGCTGTATACCTTGGACTTTGTTGTAGAACTGCCTGCCTTGACTGCAATGTTTGCATTGTCATGTGCATCCTAGATGCATCACTTTATATATATATACATATGTGCTGAAACGATGTGATGCTTGCCTGTAGGGCCTTGGAAAGGCCATTGGCACTGACACCAAAGCTTCTGCCCACCTCAGTGGTCTGGGATTGGATGTCCTAGAGTTGGTGTGCATAAGTATTTCAACTACTTATGCACACTGCCATACAGCGAGTAATACTTACTGTCATGTTTCAGATTTCAATCTCCTGAAATAAATAAACATGCATAAGTATTTGGAATACTTACACACCATCAGGTGGTCTGTGGTACATCCATTCATTGTCTTGTCTGCAATTTCCTAGAGTGGATGTGTGTAAGTATTCCAAATACTTATGCAATGGTGAGTGTAATATTGTACTTATGATAGTGTTTTGGTTGTTGATCTGTTTGTGAGCCAGCATAACTTTAGCAAATACTTGTGCAGCAGCTTAGCTAATTTACCATATTGTTAGACATTTTGCTTTGTTTACCATTGTTTATTTCTATTCCAAATGGAGAAGGCGATGGTTCAAGTTCAAGAGATGTTTAAGCATAGCCACCCCATCCTGGTTGTTTATATACACAAACAAACATTACATAAGCAGTTTACATGCAGTTTCAATGTGTCGCATTTGCAGACAGTGCTGGGTGTGCATAACTTTAGGGTATACTTACGCACAGTGAGCAACATGAATGCTTGCATAATTGATAAACTCGTGTATTGATGTTGTTGTTTTGTATTTGCACTGCCAGTATATGCCATGAGGAAAAATCATTTCCAAGCATCACTGACCATATCATGTTTCCTGCATGTATTATATGATAGTTTCTCAGCATGGATCACATTCACATAACTACTTGCAATACTTAGGCTTCACTTCCATACATGACAGAGTACCACATGAACAAGTCTATCAGATTGCTGTCACTTCTGACCACAGGCTTGCCCATCAACCAACATGTAAATGAGTCAAGAGTTTCCCAGTTCTGTTGAAAGTTTTGTTGTGCTGCCGTTCTGAGTGCTTGATGGTGGTAGATGGCAAAGGTGGCTGGGGCCACTATGTCTGCAAACTTGCAGTCTGGTTTACCCTTGTTTGCCTTGGAAAATGTGGGATGTAGGCTGGAGCTCAGTTGGGGAACATGACAGAGCCAGCAGATCTTGTGATGCCATTTGACATAGTGTAGCCCTTTTCTCCAATCCTTGTAATTGTCCCAACTGCTGTTTGTGTGCAATGTCAAGCATGGACAGCAGTAGAGATGGTGTGTTTGTTCATCAGACTCTGTGTCTAGGATCTTGTATAGAGTGCAAACATCTTCCAGTTGATGCAGAGCGACCAACATGGTGTCAACTTTGGCAGAATTTTCTTGTTGATGTGATGACATCATCTGCTTTGCTTTGGTCATGGCTTGGAAGAATGGATTGTTGGACATGTCTGGCATGGGAGGCATGGAATGCTGGACATGTGAACTGGATGTGATGGACAATCCAGTTGGAGTGATCCTCGACTTTGGCATGCCAGCAATCAAGATGTTCTCTGGCTTGTGATGCGAGTCCATGCTGCATACACAACACAGCCAGTTGTCGGGAAGTCGCCGACAGGCCAAGCCCATGCCACCTGCAAACAAAGTCATGCCATAGTGAAGGCATCGCTTCAGACTGTACGTGAACACGTGGTCATAGATGGTGAGCTTGCTCTCTGTCAGCATGCCCAACTCCTTGCTGCTTGGTCTTCCAGTGCTTTGTGGTGCAAGCAGGTAGCAGTTTGTGGCTCGCCTGTCCCTGCCAGCTCTATCTTGATCCTGAGAGAACTTGAGCATGTCGAATGGCTTGTTTATGTGTATGACCAGTCGCACATGTGAGTAGTTGTTGCCGGTGCTAAAGGCAGAGGTGGTGATCATGACTTTTTTGGATCCCCGTATCCATTGATCGTAGGCATCATGATGTTCTCCATTGGTCATCTTCTTTTGATCGCCCACGTAAAAGGTGTGGCTGGTAAGATCTACCAACTTCTGCCCATCTGTGATGGATGATACAAAAACCAACCCTCTGTCCTTCTCATTCCAGCCGAGCTCCTCTTCATGTAGGATTTGTACTGTTCTTGTGATAAGAGACATTGTGACCATCTTTTCGAGAATGAAAATGAGCTCTGGCCTGTTGGTTGACTGTCAAATGATGGTGGTGTCGGGAAGTAGATTGTAGGAGTTTGTGAGCTCAGGCATGAAGGTGGGAGGGAGTGTGGCGCTCAACAATACAAGCTGCATGGGCATGGAGCATACTTGGTATATGTTGTCCAAGCTTTTATGATAGTCTTTGGCAATCGGGGGTATGTGTACCTTGTCAAAGACCAAGCATGCCACAGTCTTCTTTTGACCTAGGGTAGACAATGTGCTTCGCCAATCGCTGGTCTGAGCTCTGCCAGCAGATACCAGGACTAGATTATTGGTCACATCCAACTGAGTGTCCTTGTCACTTCCTTCTCCATATAGCTGATATGGCACCTGCATCTGTGTGAGATGACGCTGGTAGTCCATGATGAGGGAATTCAGTGGCAAGACTAGGATGGTCACCATTGCTTCCTCCATCATGCTAGATACTATTGCCAGCATGGACTTGCCACCACCGGTCACTAGCACTGCAACAATGTCAGAGCTACAATTCAATATTGCCATCATCACCTCTTTCTGTTCAGCCAAGCGCCAGTTGATGGTGTGATTTCCAAGTATACACCTCATGGTTGCCAATGCATCTGACTCCAGTGCGGTGGTCGAGGAAGCTGGCATAACTATAGGTATACTTACACCAGGTGCTGATGTTGAATTGAGTGGAATGTTGCTGCTGTGGTGGATGGGGGGTGAAAGAGTAGTCATGAGCTGTTGACGAACTTTGGGGTGAGCATTGCTGAAGGGAGAGGTAATAGGACCAATGTGCCTTTTGGAGGACTTGACTACTGAATATCCTAGAATGAGCAGGTCAATAAAGTCCAAAGGGATCATATGTTAACAAGTTATATACCTTCTCCTTGATTGTTGGTGAATCTCTCTGCAGCATTCATTTCTGCTTCTTGTTGCAAAGCCAGCCTCAGTTCTATATCATCCTCATTGTCTTTGTCAGAGGACATTAGATTGTTGCCTCTCTTGTCATAATACATATTGGCCCAGCTCCTGTTCGTCCTCTGATGGCTCTTGGACTGCCTTGCCTTTGCCTTTGTTGGAGGTGGTTGTCTGAGCAGGCAAGTGACTGTTCAATGCCTTGGTGACCACATCCTGTATGAGGCCAGACAAGGAAGGTGTCAGAAGTGCCACCACCTGCTGGGCTATATCCTATATTGATGGAATGGCAGCAGTGTGTAATGATGTGGATGTTTGTGATGGTGGTGGTGCGTAAGTATTCCTAAAGTTACGCAGATGATCCAAGGATGCTATGGAGGGAATTGTGTGTGCTTGTTGATAAGGAAGGAGTGTTCCACCAGGAAGTGTTTGACAATGTTTCTGCCAGGATGTACTAGCCTCAAGATAGTAAGGCAGTGTGTCTTCTGGTGCTCCAGCCAGAGTATGCACACTTAGATCATAGATGTGATTCTCTGTTGCCTGTGTATGTCCAGCCTGGAGTGCTTCAACATTGTTGACTGTGTCGTCCTCCCACCCATGATGGCCTTTGATGAGCATTTGAATTTGCATTTCCAGGCAGTTTGAATGTGATGCCATGGATTGATCATCAACGCATAGTTGAGATGGGACAAACTGTATTTTGTCATCATGCCAGAAAGATCATCAGAGGTGAAGAGTTGATTGAAGTTGACAAAGAGCTGGTTTCTATACAGCTCTTTGACTTCAGGCTTGTTGGGAAAACATACTCATGCTGTGATCTCTGCAAATGGTCAGGCCAACGCTAGACCTTGGATCAAAATGTCACTTGTAATGGTGTCCAGAGCATGTGAAATGAGCTTGTTGTGTCCTGTGAGCGCTGTGGCCTTCATGTATTGGCAGAGAATGGTGAGGTGCTTTCCCAGCATGACTAGGCTGTGTGTTGGATGAGTTTTGGTGTTGCGGTATGTCAGGGCTATGAGTTCTGTGCCATTTATAGGTGTTTTTGTAACTGGGTTCCAGTTCAACTAAGGTTCTTCTTAAACAAAAATGGATTGTCTAGATACATTACATGCCATTTCTTGACTCTCCACATTGAACTTTATAAGGGTTATGCAGAGAATGCAAGGATCAACAAGATATACTTTTATAAAGTGCAAAATATCTGTTCTCCGCATCTACCTTATAAAGCTATATGTGGAGAATCCCAGAATACATACATATAATTCTAATGATGATATTGCAAACTTGATCTTTGCATCTCTTTTTATTTAGTGATGTTCTACACATAAACCTGATGCTCACATTGCTACATAATATCCTACAGGCACTCTGATGGATTGGGGGTGCATTGAGTTGGACATACCAACAGCTATATCACAATGCAGCCCGCAAACTTTAAACCTGGCCTAAAGGTCAGACAAGGGCTGGTTTAAAGTGTACCAATAAGTCCATGATGCAAGCCTGCTTGTGCTGTATGTATTAATATGTAGTTTCTTGAATCTCTGCATACATCTTTATAGGGTATATGTGGAGAATTCCAGGATCTCTGATGTATGAAGCACTAAAGTGTGAAATGCCCTATTCTCCACATACAGCTTATAAAGGTATATGTGGAGAGTCCAGGGATGGAGCATATCACTGTGATTATTTTGCACCAAAGATCATTCAAATCCGTCCATGGGATCCTGAGATACAGGGCAAACAAAATCAGATGTAGACAACAGCAGGTTCATAACAACAAGATAAAGCATGTGTTGGTCATTTTGCTACACTTTGATGCACTGTTTTGTTACACATTTGCTATACTTTCACTACACTTTGGTGCGCTTTTTTGCTACACTTTTTCTGACACTTTTGCTACACATATTCACTACACTTTTTGCTACACTTTTGGGCGCTTTTCTGCTACACTTTTACTACACTTTTTCTATACTTTCACTACACTTTTGTGCACTTTTTTGCTACACTTTTTCTTACACTTTTGCTACACTTTCACTACACTTTTTGCTACACTTTTGGGCACTTTTTTGCTACACTTTTGCTACATTTTCACAATACTTTCACTACACTTTCCCCCTAATATTCTCCTCTCGGCGCCAGAGGGTCTGGCGCCGGAAGCGTCTCACAGCCACGGAAGCGTCTCTGAGCGCAAACCAGCGCTCGTTTGCGTTCAGGAACTGCTTAGTCATGGAAGTGTCTCACCATATATGGTAGTCACGGTCACGATGTCACGGAAGCGTCTCCATATATGGATGGAAGCGTCTCACAGCCACGGAAGCATCTCCCATATATGGGCGGAAGCGTCTCACAGCCACGGAAGCGTCTTATAATCTTACCCCCGGAAACACAGCTGTCTTTCCAGGGCGCGCCGTGCGCGTCGCCCCCCAAGTTCACCAACATGGCGTGCGCGCCACTGGAATTAGCGTACGTGTTCACCAACATGGCGTGCGCGTCACTAACATGGCGTGCGCGTCACTGGAATTAGCGTACGTGTTCACTAACATGGCGTGCGCGTCACTAACATGGCATGTGCGTCACTAACATGGCGTGCGCGTCACTGGAATTAGTGTACGTGTTCACTAACATGGCGTGCGCGTCACTGGAATTAGTGTACGTGTTCACTAACATGGCATATGCATTCACTGGAATTAGTGTACGTGTTCACTAACATGGCATGCACACCAACACTGCCACCATTA
>JBBPQV010000800.1:0-15239 GCA_038092675.1 Boletus rufocinnamomeus | reverse complement strand
ACCACCCGTCCCGCCCATCCCTGCACACCTCGTTTCCTCGTCCTCGCGTCGTGCAGCCAACGACGACGACCAGGACACGGGGCTCATCCGACCCCGTCTCAAGATGGCCGCGGGGTCCAAGATTGGCGGATCGGATTTCAAGGCGGCGCGTCGGGCGAAACGGGAGGGGAGAGCCCAGAATGGGATGGCAGAGCCGGGGGAGCTGATCGAGATGGTTGGGTTCTTGAGGTTTTAAGAGACCCTCGTCTCTCTTTTTTTTTTCCACCTTCTTTTTTGGTCTCTTGGCTTGTTCGAGGGGGCTTGGACACGACTTTTGCATCGTACGGAGGGCTGGTCCCTCTTGGTGATGCGTTGGCTCATGGATGCGCGCTGATGGTCGACATGGTGTCTTGCCTTACGACGACGACGACCCTACTGAACGCTCGAAAAGGTTCACCTCGGACGGGAGATATGCCGCATGATCAAGATCCACGACATGACGAAGAAAAAAAAAAGACAACCTATGATATGCAGAAAGATATGGAAAAGAAGAAAAAAAAAAGTATGGTCGGAACATCCCTAGCCGAACGTTGACTCCTCGCTATGCTCGCTCTCCTCGTTTCTGTATCCACTTCGAGTGTGTGTAAAAGATACTAGCACTGTAGTTTTTTCCATCCTATGATCTCTCTTGCTCTTTCAACGTGTGGCATGATGACGTGGGCGCGAACGGTCACTCCAATGCTATGTACCTTTATCGCGTGAAAACAATGTGCGCGTCCGAGCGTCGCTCCGTCGACAGGAGGGAAGAGACACACGGCGATCCGATCAATTTGGAGACGTTCCGTAGCTTTATATATTAGATGCAATAGTACATATACACGTCGTCGAGTCCGACGGGGACCCGCATGTCGTTGGTATATTCGATCAGCGCCAGCCACGGCCCCCCTTCTCCATTCGGGCGCAAACGACACGTCACTCGTACAGAGAGTTCGTTCGTTCAACCAATTTGAAACGTGTCGTCGTTCGTCCCCGTTCGTCGGTAACGCGAGGCAATATACCATCACCGCGGCGCACACACCTCCGTCTCCGTCTCCGTCTCCGAGTCGGACTCGGACTCTCCGTCACGCTCCTCCATCGCCTTTTCCGGTATCTTTAACAAGACAAAACAAGAGCGTCAATAACCAAAAACATCACGGGCAACAACAGAGAGAGCAAACGCACCGGCAACCTGACCAAATACGCCGTCAACGTCGAACACGCCGCGAATATAAACACCGTCTTCAAACTGGCCGCATACGCGTCACGTGCGGTACGTTGAAGCGGATCGGGTAGGACAGTGACGAGGCTGAGCGAGTGGCGAATGTCGGCGATGATCTTTTTGTTATCGTGTGAAGGGGTCGTCAGTACCCACACACAGCAAGCAGGAAAAATACGCGTACCTTTTCAGCGTCGGGTACGTGAATACGTCGATGGAGCTCGGTATCGAGGCGGGATTGGAACACGGCGGAGGCGACGGCTACGCCGGACGTTTGTCCTGTGAACACGACACACGTCAGATGAATCCCACAAATAGCCCGATAGATAGCCCTCCGCGTCCTCATCGAGATTCAAGAGAGAAAGTAGGACTCACCGAGCCCTCTAAAGAGCTGTCCAAACGCCGTTCCAAACGCCATCTGGGATTCTGTCAAACAAACGCACGCACGTCAGCCTCACACTTTTACTCCACACCTCGCTCGAGACGAGACAAGACGCACCTGACAGGTGTGCCTGCAACGCAACTATGTACCCCCCAACGCCATCAACAAAACCGAACACACGTAGAAAGGAAGAGGGACGTACTCAACACCGTCTGAAACACCACCGCGTTCCCAAACCCGATCGGCGCAACGCTAAACCACCTTTGCACGAACCCCGAGTCTTCGCGCATGAGGATGATAGGGACGAGACCGCACAGCGGGAAGATGCCAAAAAAGAGGTTGATATTTTTGTATTTGCCCGTTCGGTGCATGAGCCAGCTAAGGGCATACGTGAGGTGAGGAAGAAAGAAAAGGAGGGAGGAAGAGGGAAGGGCGTACCCGGAGAACAACGAACCGAGACCCATGGCGAGACTGTCTGGAAGCAAATGCAGACCTGTGTCCAATCAAAAAGGGCAACGACATCGAGGCGTGTCGTTAGCGAGTCACCAACGCCAAGGTAAAGATGTCAGACGCCACGTACCCGCAATGGACGCGCTGTCCAGAGGCACCGTCTGGAACCACAGCGGGAGGAAATACATGACCGAGAAATTGCACACCGACACGAAATAGTTGCTCAGACCAACCAGGAGAGGCACTTTTTCGCGCAAGAGACATGGCGGGAGGACGGGCTCGGGTGCGATGACGCATTCAATGACGAGGAAGAGGACAAGGAAGACGATGGAGAGGGTCAGCGGAACGATGACTTGGGTATCTGTCCACTGTAAAGGATGTGAAGGAGTGGAAGGGGTGATGGAGGAAACGACGCACGGGAAGATCTTCGTTGTATTTCATGCTGAGCCATGTGAGCGACGATCCGATCTAGCATGAAACCAGTCACACGCAAGCACGAGGGACACAGCAAGTTACACTGACCATCAAGAAGAGGGTAATACAGCCTCCAAAGTCGATTCTCGATAAAACTTCCTTTGTGCTCTGACCTTGACCCTGCGGAACATGTCTTCGACAATTGATCACAGGAGGAAGGCAAGGCTCTCACTGGTGTGGTATAACGCAGCGTATTCGTGATGAGGACCATCACCAGGACAAAAAGCGGTACCTGACACAAAAACGCGATGCGCCACCCAAATCTCCAGCACCATTAGCCCTTGAACAAACCAACACCAACCGACAGAGGGACGACGTACAAATCACTCAAAATCCCGCCAATGGGACCTCCGAGACCCAAGCCCAGCTACGTCACCGCGGCGATCAGAAACGTGATAGGGTACGCGCTAGGTGCGAACTTACGCCCTGAGAGATGTTATTAAACGCTTGAGGTAATCCGCGTTCCTTGAAGATAATGATCATGATTACGAACATGACGGCATGGTGAGAAGATAACGCTGTGAACATACTCGGATGTTGTACATGTCCGCCGTGACTATCCTAGATACGTTGGCGGGAGTAGCCATGTCGATGAGCGCGTCTAGATTGTCTCGACAAAGAGGGCGGGCTTACATGGCGAGTAACTGGACAGCGCCGCCGCCCATGCCGGCTATCTACGAGACCACGTCAGATACCCCAGAATCAGCGTCTCGGCGGTCTATGTCCGAGAGAATGAGGAGAGAGGTGTACGTACGAACCGCGCGACGGTCAATTCGACCATACCTCCAGATATCCCACAGAGAAGCGTCCCAATGGCGGTCGCCAGTAAGGCGGTTTGACAGGCAGTGCGTCGGCCGAGGATGGTACAGAGCCGTCCATAGAGGGGAGTAAAGGTGCAGGTGGAGAGCAGGTAGCTAACGAGATAAGCGGATCGGTAGGTGAGTAGGCTGTACGGTACAGTGATGGAACGTGGAACGTACGAGGTACCGATCCAACTGGCTTGGTTGGATTCTTTGAATTCAGACGTGATCGAGGGCAGCACTGTAAGAGTCGTACTCGTTAGACATGAACGCGTTCCAAGCTTCGTCAAGTAACGTACGTGTAGCCACCATCGTTACTGAAGAAAAGGAGCAAACAGTCAATGAATAAAGCCAACGATCTCATGCCACACCACGTACAGTTCAGATTCTGAAACCCGTCAACGATGTCAGGACAACTACACGGGATTCAGAAGGAAGACGACTCACACAGAGAAACGTCCCCGCCCACAACGCAACGAGGATGCCATAGCGTGTCGTGCACGAGATCTCGCGACATTCGAGCGGGCCGTCTTTACTTGCCTCGGTTCTTGCGAGGAGCGGACTGCATTCCGTATCGTGCGTCGTCATGGAGTAGTGTCAGAGAATTTCAATCGTTTTTCTGTCGAGTTGCGCAAGCAAGACGAGGTGGGTATCACCGTCCAAGTTCAAGGGATAGACACGCAAAAGAGAAGAAAAGAAAAAAAAGGGCAAGGTAATGTGACTCTCATTGTGATCGGGATTTAAGAATGCAACGACTCCTTGGCCCCTGTCAGGGTAAGGGATTCACTACCGGCTGTACGAATTCCGAATTCGGCGACATCGGTGCATTGCAACTGAATTGCTTTACGTCGGCGAAAAAAGGGGTTGCCAAGTTGGCTGCCGTCACATGGGTGACTTGAAGGCGAGTCCGGGTTGCTCGCGCGTGTTACGGTGGGCGAGAAGAGAAGACCCGTTAAGACACACTGGGGTGTGAGAGTACCAAGCTGAACCATCTCCATAATGATTCCTGATCAGTATTCCATCCAACCGGTCCCCAAGGTGTTACGCCCCCTGGATCTCTGCCGAGATGCGTCAGCGAGAATCAGCTGTTTCACTAGGACAGCGGATTCGGTCTGACGCATCCTTCGCAGTGACCCGCGAAAAGTTGTGGCTTGTCAAGTGGATCATTCGTCCTCCACACGACAGCCATCCAAGACACGCTTACTGGGGAGCAATGCCAATACTGCAAGCGTTCAGGTGTTCGAGCTGGATGGAGATGGAGATGATCATCGGATCAAGGAGGGCGCGTCACGCTGCGTTCCTGTGTGTCACGCCACTCAAGTTGGTCACGTCGCTACTAGTAGCGTTTGACGCCGTCGGCCGACCAAGCCCGTTGCATTGAAACATACTCAACTGAAACGCACACGTGCAAAACTTCGTAGGAAGTATCCGGGCTTCTGATAAAGGCGCCAAAAGCGGATGGTCTGAGGTTACCTTCCATCGCCAGTCGGCCGACACGCCCTCGTCACAGTGAAGCCTCACGCAAACAAAAACGACAAGAACAGCGCAGACAGCAAGGTTGTCGAAGTGGAGCCGGCAGCTCCAAACAACCAGGATCCGAAGCAAACTTACGAAAGATCCGTGATCAGTGTACATGTCTATCCCGCTAACAGCCGGGACAGGTCCAGATTTGGAGGACTGCAGTCTCTCACTTTCCAAATGGATGACCATTAGCCCGAGCGCATGCACGAATGCGGCATCACGATCGTTCAGTAGTGGTATCCCAGGACAGTGGGCGAGGTCACGAGAGCGATCGAAGACCGAGGAAAAAACCAGCCACGCCTAGTTGAATAAAGCTACATGTCTTCTGCGATTTCCATTGGGTTCTTTGGGCATGGTGCTGATACACAACGCGAAAAAGAAACGGATAACTGATCGTCAAGTCTTGCATGTAGAGTTCCGGGGATGAAATTGATTATTAGAGTTGAAAGCTTACAAGACTTGGGTACGAAGACGAAGAACTCTATTTGGCCAACTCATCCACTACGTCTGTTGCCCCAAAGCATTGTTCATAGATCCTTCAAACTCCACGCATATCAAAGCCTTTCTGTTCAAATCGCAAGACACAGCAAGTGCCAATAATAGTGGTACCCGAAGGATAATAGTGAATCACCGCCAGGCTTGTGACTGTCTACTGCGTTGCGACGTCACGCTGCAAACCTGTCAAGATCTCCGAGTAGGACTAGAGACGAGACTCACCAGCTCCTGGTATACCCAATCATTATATTTACAGACTGGATGTAGAAATTATTACGGCTATGCACACATGGTTTCCATGTCATTCCCTGTTGTTCAAGTCTCCTGCCTCTACTCCGATGCAAGTTGTCGCACTGCTACCACCGAAGTTGTGACACATATGTCCCTCGATCAAGCGGTGATACAGTCATTCCCTGGCACTTACGACAATCACATTATAAATCCCGTCGAACAGCTTTCCACGAGGAATTGGTACATTGGACAGAGGAATGCACTCAAGTGAAAGAGAAAGGAAGGCGACCAGGTTGGGCAAGGCCGAAACTTGGGAAACTGGTTCAGCTAATTCCCAAGCCAGGTTTGATGGTCCTGATCGAGACGATTCAGAAGAAGGACAAGATGATGAAATCAATGATGTCAATGACAACGAGGATTGAATACTAGTACTGATGCTGGGAATGATGCTGGCATGTAGGGTTGTCGGTGGGAGTGGGAGTCACGATAACAGTGAACACGGTGATAATTGATTCCCCTTTTCGAGTGGTGCCTGACTGCCTAATACGTAAATTCGATATCTGTTCCCTTGAGGCTTGAGTTCATGAGCCAATAGATGCCATCAGACCCAATGTTATCGTGGAAGATATAACCTCGACCGCCTCGGCCAACTCAGCATCTCATCCACACGTTAGAGCCTCATGTCAATCACCAAAGGAGTCGCACTCATCACTGGATCAGCACAGGGTATCGGACGTAGTATCGCCCTCCGTCTTGCCAGGGATGGCTTCGATATCGCTCTGAACGACGTCTCTTCCAAACGTGACCAGTTGTGTGCCGTTGCCGACGATATCGACAAGATCGGTCGAAAGTCGGTTTTAGTCCCTGCAGATGTGACCGTCGAAGAGGAAGTGAAAGAAATGGTGCAGGAGGCGGTCAAAGGGCTCGGAAGCCTGAACGTCGTGAGTACGTCGTGTGCTACTCTGATTGCCTAATGGCACCCCTCGGACAGATGGTGGCGAATGCGGGTGTCTGTAGCACGGCGTCCTTGACATCAAGTACGTCACTGCCTCCCCAGCTTTTTTCGTAACATGTACTGAGACAATGGTGTTGCAGCCGGGTTAGATGCGTGGGAGCGTATCATGGCTGTGAACGCGCGGGGACCCTTCTTGTGTTACAAATATGCAGCAGAACAGATGATCAAGCAAGGTCGCGGTGGGAGGATACTTGGTGCCAGTTCCATTGCGGGAAAAATGGGATTTCCATCGGGTGCTCCCTATTGTGCCAGCAAGTGGGCTATCAGGGGCCTTACACAGACAGCCGGTGAGGATCATGTAATCTTGTCTCTCGAACGTATTTCTGATCGGATCAGCACTGGAACTTGGCCGATACGGCATTACCGTGAATTCATACGCACCCGGTTCCATCCAAACGCCAATGAGTAAGTGTCAAAAACGATATTTCATCGTCGTGTTGGTGCTCAGTCTGGCCAGCGGACGAGTGGAAAAAAGCCGGAACCCTTACGCCTGTGGATGAAGAAAACACCGGTTGGGTTACGAGTGTAAGCCCCTCTCGTCTCTTACTCTTCATCCCACCGATTCTACGTTCATGTCCCCGCAAGAACATCACGAACAGACCCATCAAGGTCGATGGACAGCCAGAACACATTGCAAGTCTCGTCAGCTACCTCGCCTCGGAAGAAGCACACCTTATAACTGGTACATATATGATTCGTTGCAATGGACGTACCTTTTCTGATGTTGACTTGCACAGGGCAATGTGTAAGTTCCAATTCCCGTTTTCTGACTGGTTGAATAGCGGTGCGCTGAACGAACTTGAAATAGATTGCGGTGGACGGAGGAATAACTATGTCATGAATAATTTAGTTGTCGATATAATACTTGTGTTCGCTTGTTCTCAGTGCGTTTGTACACATCTGGTTCGGCCGATCTCTGGTCGATCTTTGGTCGTAGCGGGGGTCCTGGTACATCCAATCGATGGTAAAAGCTTGACGTAAGGGGAATTGCGATCGGTGCAACGCCCAACCACTTTTGCACGAACCCCGAGTCTTCGCGCAAGAGGATGATAAGGACGAGGCCGCGTACAAATCGCTCCAAACCCCGCCGACGGGTCCTCTGAGATCCAAGCCCAGCTACGTCACACGGCGATCAGAAACGTGGTGCAGTACACGCTAGGGGCGAACTTACCCCTGAGAGATGTTGTCAAAGGCTTGAGTTAATCCCCGTTCCTTGGGGATAATTATCATGATCACGAACATGACGGCACCGTGGGAAGATAACACTGAACGTACTCTGATGTTGTACGTGTCCGCCGTGACTATCCTGGATGCGTTGGCGGGTGTAGGCACGTCGATGAGCGCGTCGATGTCATCTCGACAAGGAATGGTAGACTTACATGGCGAGCAACTGGACGGCGCCGCCGCCTATACCTGCTATCTACGAGATCACGTCAGATACCCCAAAACCAGCGTCTCAGCGGTCTATGTCCGAGAGGATGAGGAGAGAGGTGTACGTACGAACCGCGCGACGGTCAATTCGACCATACCTCCAGATATCCCACAGAGGAGCGTACCAATGGCGGTCGCTAGTAAGGCGGTCTAACAGGCGGCGCGTCGGCCGAGGATGGTACAGAGCCGTTCGTAGAGTGGAGTAAAGGTGCAGGTGGAGAACAGGTAGCTAACGAGATAAGCGGATGGGCAAGTGGGTATTGTGTACGGCAGAGGGATGAAACATGGGACGTGCGAGGTACCGATCCAGCTGGCTTGGTTGGATTCTTCGAATTTAGACGTGATCGAGGGCAGCACTGTAAGACTCATACTCGTTAGCCATGAACGCGTTCCAAGCCTCGTCAAATTGAAAATAGTCGCCGAATGAAGCCAACGGTCTCATATCCATTCAACTCCACGGCTGTTCGTGTCATCTTCAGCACAAACTTGATTTTGATCCCTAGGTGGTATACTTCTACATTCCGGTCAACCTGCTTCTCCATCGTTTGTTCCAGTAATTCGGAGTGACTTCTCTTTGCGTCGACACGCTTATACGCTGTGAGGAGAAATGTTATACGTTTCAGGCTGACGAATTATAATCCCTAAGGCATCTGAAGAGAGGTCCGCTCAGTTCCTTCGTAGGGTCAGAACGACTGTCTTCTGATCTCGAAGAATTTTAGGTCTGGTTTGAGGAGACTAGCTCAGCTCGACTCCAGAAAACTGAGGCACGTACACGAATGCCATATGTCCAAACAAATAACACGGCACGTGCTGAGCCCCGCTCAATATTGCAACCGATAGCGCCTCCCCAGATTGCCCATACTGATTCTGTACCGCAACGCCCACAGCGCGCTTATATCCTTCCCGCCGAGACAGTTGGCCAACCTGTCGTCGCGCTCTTCAGCATCTTTGTTTTCAGCGTGCTATATCACAGGCCCACGTGCCAGCTGACAGGCCCAGGAAACAACAGCGTCACCACCAACACGATGTATGATGGGCGGGGAAGCGCGGATGGAAGCGTTGGCGGGGAATGGCGCAGACATGGCGTTGGGCGAGAGATGGGAACTGTTGGAACTCGGAACGAATGCTGCAACGCGTCACGTCACGTGATACCTGGTTTTTCGAACAAGTCTGATTTTATTCCCGGGTCTTTACGCTACAGTTCGGTCCTGTCAAGGGATCCATCTCGCGGTTGCGCCTCAATTTGGATCCTTTCCTGGCACCGTAGCAGGCATGAATCTTAGCTTGAATCTCAACCAACACATACAACACCATCGTTTCCTTTGGCGTGCATCCACCACCGAACTGGTCGGCCCCGCCTCGAGTCTTTTTGTTTGCAGCATTCTTACACAGATGAGGGTTGGCATTTCTTGCACCCACTGTCATTGTTCCACCAAATGCACAGGCTGGAGGTCGTTCGACCAATGGTCCTGTATAGGTGGACGGTGTTGCAATGGCATAGGAGCTCGCTTGATGCATTACACCATAAACGTTGTTGCGCCATCTCCAACGGCTTTGAAGGCCCGACCTGCGATGCTTTTGCCAACTTTGCTACGATTTGAGACGGTGGATGGAGGGTGCGTAGACATTCCTACGAGACTGGTATAGGTCCGAATGGAACATCGATATTCAATCTCGAGGAAGACCTTCTTGGTGCGTCCACTTGGGGGGCAGATTTTACCCTGTCGGACAAGAAGGAAAAAAAATACCATACTCATCTACATCCCCAGCTAGCGCTTCTTCGCCTGTGTTTACAGTCCAGCTTGGGTTGCGAGCCAATGTAGCATCCGCTTGTCAAGCTCGGATATTACCGAATTGTCGAACCCTCGCTGGTTGCATTGCGATCCTGCATTCAAAGCCAAACCTTGCCAACAATACGACGAATGAACGAAAAATGTTTCGAGTGCATGAACCGATGGATTGATGCCGTGCGTGACAGCCGTTGAGTACCCGAGCTCATACCTTCCGCGATGTGCGGTCGTGGTGCTCACCATTTCCTTGGTGACAGTAGCCTCTGGTTCCGTCGTATACGCTGTAGTAAGCACCCGAGGAATGTGAACAACGTGCTAGTGTCTATCTAAGCGCTGCGTAGGTGCTGAAAAGGTTTGCAGCACAGATCGAATCGCGCGTGTAAAGGAGAAGCTCCCTCAAGACAATGGAGCTTTGAGATATACACAACACATTGAGTTCAGAAGGCGAAGCATATGCAGAGGTAAAGTAAACATGCCGAGTCATCATTCGAAGTACACCATCCTCTATTTTTCACCAGTGGCCCACTTGTGCTCGTCCCCGATTTCTACCCAACATCCTCGTTCAAACCTGACGCGTATTATCTCCCAACGGTTCAGGTCCAATCGCCTCCGATTCGTCCATGTCCCATTCCACGACCTGCTCCTGCACCGGGGTGACATCCGTGAATGCAATCGAGGACACGTCCGCATTTTGACTGGCAATGGGTTGCGACAACAAACCGAATCCGGTGTCAATCCCCTGGCAGCCGCGATGGAGGTCACGGTCATACAGCTCTCGCACGCTGATGATGAACCGAGGCATAACGGGGTATATCGATATGTTGCTAAGCAATTGCAGGAAGAACCACAAAGTGCTGTTTATGGACATGAAGCTTCCGACCATGATAACGATATTGTAAAACATGTTCCTGGCAGTTCAGAAGAAAACAACAGAGTGGTTAGTTTTTGTGCATAGTCAGGACTCGGAGTAGGGTGAATGGGAGGCTGTGATGGTGATGAACGAGAGTGTAGAAAAGCGAGACGTACACAATGAAATAAAGAATTCCATCTCTCACGAGTTGTTGCATGTATCGATTAAGCTTCCACTGTTTGGTTGCTTTGTACATCTCAGCCGACTGCTTCAAGGTTTGGGTGAGGGCGAGCACCAAAAGTGTAGCACCAAGAATAAACCGTGGTATTCTAGCATACACATAAAGCAGTGGTGCGATGTTCCGTGAGGCATTGCAAGCAGAGAAATTGATCAGTTGAACCACTGTGACTAGAGAAAGGGTGGAGGGTGACGAACAGCTACCTCCGTGAGATGCCAGTGATGTATACAATTTGGCTCCGGACATACCTGAGGCGTAGGTATTGGGATTGTCATAGATGCCTGCAAAGGCAAAGGAGCAAATAACTTGCGGAACATAGATGAACAGGAGGATCCAAAGAATTTTTTTGGATCGATTCCACATTGCATACACCCGCAGGATCATCACATCTGTAATTGAAACCACAGTCTGTAGAAAGGAATCAGGAGGGTTACAGTAACTTACAATCAGCAGCTGTGATGAAGATTTCGAATGCCCAGCCAGATACCAGATATAATATGGTACCTTTGGAACATCTTTGTCTCATACTGATTGCGTGGCAGGCACTGTAAACCAGTCCACTTACACCTATGGAACTGTTATCAATGCAGTTTTCAGTGTGATTTTAGATGCATACATCTACCAGAAGACAGTCATTATATTGAAGGTAGACAAGATGCAAAACAGAAACACAGACTGTGACAGGGCCAGGGACAAAGGTACTACCCCCTGTGATTGCATCTTAATCAGCTCAATTAACCCCACATTTAATGCTGAACGTACAGAGGACACCGAGACTTCGGCATGGTTTAATTCTTAGCTGCATAATTTTCTATGCATGATAGCAACAATAGACTTACATTGTGAAACAAGGTCCGAGATAGCGGAACTACGGAACTGTCAATTCGGAACATCTGCGATGGGATGTCCTCTGAGCCTCAACACACCAGAACAAAGATTGTGGAGACCCAGGTCCAGGGTCTGCGCTGTGGGACTGTCACTGGGAGCCCAGTGCTTCCTGGATAATTGTTGCTCACCCAAACATAGTCTATCTGCGAATATTGTCAGCTGACTGAGATGACGTGGAGAGTGAAATAACATACCTCTCTCGAAATGGTGAGGACTGCAGTGGTAGGATTGAAATGGTCATTTCAGAACAAAAAGGATAGCGAGCATCACTCACGATAATCATATAGGACAGCAGTGACAATAACAACTGCATTGGTCCGCCGTAAGATTAATCATTAACCGAAGGTGTGAGCGACCGTACGGGATGCATAGTTCAAGTTGTTCATCTGGACAATCTCAGACTGTAAGTCGGACATGGGAGGTACACGAGAAACGGCGATGTCCAACGGTTCAACACAAACGAAGAATGAGAGTCGAAGGGGGGGGAGGTTGCCAGTGCCACCGGTTCGGTCTCGGGTCCCCCTGGAGGTTATATCCTCTACGGGGTGTATTAAATAAATATTCGTTTCAAGGCTCGTTTGGAATAGCGCGTGGTGTACGGTATTCCAACGCTAGACAAACATGCGATCAGGACTCAGATGGAGAGGTGCCGGTGAGGGAAGGCGGCGCGAGAGCGTCTTCATTACCGCGTAGATAACAGAGTCGGCACGGGATGTTTGCAGGCAAAAGATTCAATCGTGAATTTCATTCAGGATCATACTATATCCTGTTACCTCCGGTCGCTAGCAACTATACTTTCAGTTTCATTATGGAAACGAGAAGGCCCAAGCCAGGATGACAAATGATCGGAACAACTGCCTTCAAACGCCAAGCCTCTGAGTCAGTGGCTCGCAAGGCCTCGAGACATCCCGCCTGCATCTACGCCTTTGCCCGCACCATAGCATGTTTATGCACCACGGCTCTGCGGCCTCACCGCCAACTATCAAAGGCTTGAGCAGGACCACACTCTCTCGCGTCCCTCTTCGCTGGTACTGAGAAATGAACCCCACGATGTTCGGACACCGTGATCGCACTCATCAAATCATACGTTTCCTTTTCTGACCCTCTTCTGCCGCGGGGACGGCGCGATTGGTCGCACGAAAAGAAATGCGAAATTAATGGACGTTTCCGGGGTATGGTCACCTGCCAGTGGCAGTCGATGAAGCGTTGAACACTCAAAGGCACCTAGGAACATTTTTTTCAGCTCCGTGCTGTGCGTAATTCCTGAAAATTTGATAGAGATGAAACACGCCCCAAAGTGTAAGAGACAGAGTTACGACTATATCTATATCCAGTTTTGCTTCCCTTCGAAGCGGCTGGATCATCTGCATGTACACCATGCGGCTCAGAATAGAAATCATATATGCATCGATTTTGTAATGGACATATAAGGCGCGTTGGGAAGCACAATACTCCACTCAGGAAGGCGACGATAGACGGAGGGGGTATCGATGCAGTGCAATGTATAACGTGTAGATTGCGCATAGTGGACAGAAGGGGAATCTGACCTTGCGCATACAGTCACATGTCACGGTGGGATGAGCAAGTGACAGTCAAAACGACGCCGAAAACCAATGTGCGTAAAAGAGGAAATCGATAAAGGACAACAGGGTTTACCAACCTCGTACCTTCTTTGCCTAATTGTCAGTGTCCACAACACAGACTTATGGGGCACGAACAGCCTTGACCACAGCCCCATGCGCCCGGCCTGACAATATGAAATGCGGCGATGAATTCACCAGTATACTCACCGACCTCGGACGCCGTGTCACTTACGGCCCTCCTGGCTGAGCGACATCAGCGAGGCCAGAGCCTGTGGATGATTAACATGGTTATTTATTAAAGGGGACCTTCGTGAGAGGGGGCGCAAAACCCCAAACCCCTCCCGCTTGTGCAGGTTCCCACAAACAGTAAATTCACACCTGACCCTAGTGTGAACGGAGCTGGAGTCTCAGACGAACTTTCCCGCCCGGGTAATTTAGGAACGGACGAATTCGGCGAAGGGTGGGCGGATCATTGGGCGAGTCCATTTTCATAAGGATAGGATTCGGCAAGGATGGGGCAGGAAACGCGAATTCGGAAGCGTCGGGGAGGAATGGCATGAACATGGCGCTGTGGATGTCGCCTCCCCGTTGAAACGTTGAAATGCCAGAAGACGGCTGGAGGTGGCGGATGTAACGAGAAATGGAGATCGTGTTCGAACGAATGCTCGTGGACGACAGAGAACATCAAGCATTCTCGTCGTTCATCACAAATGCTGGCGTCGTTAACTGCGGGGTCAGAATTCCGCGAGTACGGCGATACGGACGAAGTGCGCTCTCGAGCCAACGTTCGAAACAGACTTCAAACAATCTTGCGTGATTAGTAAGCATGGAAAGTGTACTCGCACCCTTTTTTCCAAGACACGATAACGAAACACAACAAAGAGAGTGCAAAAATCGTCCCGGGAGACCAGGGGAACGAGTGCATATCGTCACTTATTATATCTGATTTTACTTCCTTCAGTGCAGGATTGTTATACTGGGCGGATAGTCGACCATGACTGGTACACATATCAAGACATGCTTGCAAAATCAACAGAAACAGTGATGAGCGCGAGTCTTGTCGTTGCGGGACCGTTCAGTGTCTTTATGCGGCCCGTGCATCAGGAGAACATACGAAAGTGGGCAGATGCAGGGGAATGGGAAATAGATCGAAAAGCATTGGATCGAATGGCATGCGCCGGATCTCCCGCGCGATTCGGCGAATACTCACAATCTCGCACAACATATGTGATCAACCCACCCAGATGCTCCAAAACATCATCTCCGTATCCAGACCCGCATTCCACCACCTCCCCTTCGACTTGCTCGTTTTCCCGTGATCCAAACCGAAACCCGCGTCCACACGTACAGATATCTTCCCCCCCAGCACCCGTTCCCACAACTTCCCCCAAGACGCCGGCGAGTGCGCGTATCGTATCCTAGCATTTACAAACTCCCCATGAGTCGTGAATGACGCAACACTACAGAAAAAAGAAGACGCGAGCCGTTCGACGTACCGCCCCATCGCGTCGTTTATGACGCCTTCCTCTGCTTTGGCAGAGTGCCTACCAAAGAGCACGGCTGGACCGCTCCCGTCTGCCACGTCCAGTAACGTCGCGAGGCGCCGCGCAATCGCTTCTTGCGTTCCCTCGTCAAACAAATGGAAGAGTGCGCCGGCGTAGATGTATTTCACCCGTCCGCGAAGCTCGTTGAGGGTCCGGACATCCTTGAGTGACGGGCCCACCTTGTCCGTTGTTTGAGGGAACGGACGTAGCGCAATGTCGAAGACGTCTGCGACAAAGAAGGGGATCGGGCAGATGTCACGATCGGCATAGAGTGCGTGACCCAGATCGATAAAGTCGTGTCGTAAATCGAATC
>JBBPQV010000799.1:0-15239 GCA_038092675.1 Boletus rufocinnamomeus | reverse complement strand
CTTTTTCCTACACTTTGCCAGTATGCTGTTGGTACACTTTGGTACACTTTTCCTACACTTTTGGGCACACTTTTCCTACACCTTTTCATAGACTTTGGTAGACTTTTGGGTACACTTTGATACACTTTTCCTACACCTTTTCAATAAACTTTGGTAGACTTTTAGTAGACTTTTTCCTATACTTTGCCATACTTTTCCTATGTGGTACTCAGAGGGATGGCCTCAGGTAGTGAGAGGAATGCCCTTTGGCAGTGAGAGAGACACTCTTAGATAATGAGAGGAATGCCCTCTGGCAGTGAGAGCGATGCCCTCAGGCAGTAAGAGGGATGCCCTCTGGTAGTAAGAGGAATGTCCTCTGGCAATGAAAGGAATGCCCTTAGGTTGTCAGAGGGATACCCTCAGGCAATAAGAGGGATGTCCTCTGGCAGTGAGAGGGATGCCCTCTGGCAGTAAGAGGGATGCCCTCAGGGAGTGAAAGAGATGCCCTCTGGCAGTGAGAGGGATGTCCTCTGATGGTCAAAGGAATGTCCTCTGGTGGTCAGAGGGACTGTTAAGAGTGAGTAAACTTTGAGGGGTGATCAAACTCTGGAACTCTGGAGTTGTCTAGATGGGTGGGACTTGGCTTCACCATATGTTGTGTGCCCTTGTTAGGAGTCCTATTGTGTCCTGGAATTTACTAAGGGTCAGATTAGACTTAAGACATACTAGACGTCAAGTTGAGCAAAGAGTCAGAGGAGAGTCATTGAGATTCAGGCAGAGAGGATTTGGAGTTTATTTAAGTTGATATTTGAACTGAGGAGAAGTACAGGAGTTATGGAGGTTTATATACTATGGAGTCATAGGAGATTACTAATTAAGTGGAGCTGGTTTGTAAGTAGGAGTCAGAGGTAAGGTAAAGCCAGAGCTGTGCTCCTAAGCAGAGTACAGGTATAGAGGATGCTAAGAAGCAGAACTAATACTAATGTGGAGAAATGGAGGTAACAGAACATGTATGTATGTAAGTAGGAGTCGTAAGTATGAACAAGGTCCAGGGGTCAGGGGTTGCATCTCAAATAGAATGCACCAGAGTTTGTATATACAAGAAGTGGAGTTGGTCTGGAAGACCAGGGTTGGACTTACAGAATATCCAGGATATGAAAGTATCCCCCTCTTAGGCCTGAACCCCTGAAGGCCTAGGCAAGGAACAATGTGGAGTGGCAATTGTTGGAATCTGAAAATTGTGGACACTGCTTGGAGGTATATATAATCCAATGCTGTGTGTCCATTCTTCTTCATCCTAAACCATCATGTCTGCCAGTGACGACCTCAAGACCTGGTCCAATGCATGTCTGATGGAGTGCACTGACAATGATGATGACATCTATGCCACAAAATATGTGGAGCAGTGGTGACGTGTGAAGGAGTGAAAAGTGGAGGAGAAGTAGAAGAAGGCAGAGGAGGTCCAGAAGAAGGCAGAGATGGAGGCAGCTGCAAAGTGCAAGGTGGAGGAGGAGGTGGAGGCAGCATGCAAGGTGGTGGAGGCAGCAGAGGTGTCAAAGAAGCAGAGGGCAGAGCAGGACTCAGCACAGCAGGCCACAGAGCATAGGAAGGCTGAGAAGGAGGCCAGAAAATGGGTAAGTGCCCACCTACTCACACTTAGTGCTTGCTAACCATTGTAGGCTAAGCAAGTCTGGGCAGAGCAAAGCTCCATCAAGGGCAAAGGAAAAGCGAAGGGGCTCCTGGAGTGCAAGAGATGCACAGAGCATGGGTTTGAGTGCAAGCTTGGGCCCAATAAGTTGACCTTGTGCACAGCATGCATTGAGGTCAAAGGCAAGTGCATGTGACCAGGCACGGAGAAGCTGGAGTGGAGGAGGAAGAGGGTGGAGGCAAAGTCGCTGTGGGAAAAGAGGAAGAGAGCTCAGATGGAGCCAGAGCAGGGTGGGTTGAAGGGAGTGAGGGCATTGAAGGCCTCAGTCGTGCTGTCAGAGCTCACTACAGAGCTCTGCAGCTTGATCTGGGGTCTCTGCAGGCAGCTGGATCACCAGAATTGCCTGCTGGGGAGGCTTGTGAAGCTCAAGGCAGAGTAGGTGTATGGGGCAGTGATGGACATGGAGAACTCAGAGTCAGAGTGGGTGGAGGAGTTGGTGGTGGTGGTGGTGGTGGTGGCTGACATGGAGGTGGAGTGTAATGCAATGGCACAACACAAGGCAGAAGCAGCAGTGTAGGATGAGGAAGAAGATGAGGAGGAGGAGGAGGATGTGGAGGGAGAGAGTGAGGCAGAAGTGTAGTGTACATGCATGCCCCTCCCTATATTTAGTTTTGTTGAATTTGTGATTCCATTTGTGGTTATGCCAAGTGAGATTCAGGCTTGTCCAGATATCAGAGATGGAAGTCATGAACAAGTTCAGAGGCATGACTGAGTTCTGTGGCAAGTAGCCAAGAGGTCTCATCATCAGTACCTTCATATCCAGACCACCACACAAGGTATAGGAGTTTGCAGTTCTGGTGTTGATGGTCAATATTGGAATCAAGGATCTCAGCGATCTCAAACTCTGGTTCACCGTCTACTTCAACCAGAGGCAGTGAAGGTTGGGTGCAATTTGGGATGGTGTTTGAAACAGAGGGTTCCAATTGAGAGACATGGAAGACCAGGTGAACAAACTTTATGGATTCTGGAAGTTAAAGGGTAAAGGAAAGGCTGCCAGCCTGAGCAATGATAGTGTATGGCCCTAAGTTCTTCTCGGAGAGTTTCTTAGAGGGCCTAGTAGAGCGGAAGTACTTTGCTCCGATGAAAACTTGGTCACTGACTTTGAAGTCTGGTGCTAGAGTTTGTCTAACATCTGCAGGTCCTTGGTATTGCTTCTGGGCATTGGCCATTTCCTCATGGAGAAATTGGTGGAGGGAGTCAAGGTTGATGGAGTATTCCTGTGCCTTTGCAGAGGTGAGATCACGCTTGGGATGGACAGTGACATTTGGGTGGTAGCCCTTATTGGCAAAGAATGGTGAGACTCTGGTAGTAGCACTCAGAGTGTTGTTGTACACAAACTCCACTAAAGGCAGGAGTTTGGACCAGTTGTCTTGCTGGTAATTACAATAGACTCAGAGGTACTGCTTGAGAGTCTGGTTCATGTGTTCTATCTGACCGTCTCCTTCAGGGTGATAACCAGAGGTAAAGTGGAGGTGGATGTTGAGGGCTTTTCCAAGTGAGCGGAAGAAGTGAGATACAAACTCCATACCTCAATCAGAGGTGATATGGAAGGCAACTCTGTGCTCAGAAAAGACATGGAGTAAGAAGAGCTTTGTGAGCTCCGGAGATGTGATGGTATCATGTGTCAGGATGAATATACATTGCTTGGATAGGTGGTCCATGACAATGAGGATAGTGGTATATCTGGAGGATGCAGGGAGTTGTTCAATAAAGTCCATGGTGATGGAGTTCCATGGCTTCTCCAGGATGGGGAGTTGCTTTAGTAATCCATAGGGCTGGTGTCTTGGAATCTTCACATGGGCACAGGATGTACAGGAGGAAATGTATTCCTTGACAAATGTCCTGATTCCTGGCCAGGTGTATTTGTGGCAGATCAGTTCCAATGTCTGGTTCTGGCTGAAATGTCTGGAAAGGGGATGGTTATGTTATACCAGAGTACTCAGAGTTGGAGGTCATCAGTATTGGGGATGTAGATGCATTTGTCAAGACAGAGGAAATCATCTTCATCAACTGACCAGTGAGAGTTGGTGGGATTGGACATGTGGAGTTCAGCTAGGGAATCTGAGGGAAGCATGGAAAGGATATTGCTGTGGAGTTGTTCCACATCAAAGAGGATGCTAGCTTGGAGGACCAGAGCTGCAAGGTAAGTGGCTTGGAGGGACAAAGCAAGTTGCTCCTGAGTGAATACTGGTCAGAAGTTGTGCAGATTGACGTGAGTGTAGTCCTAGACATATTCCTTGACAAATGTCCTGATTCCTGGCCAGGTGTATTCATGGCGGATCAGTTCCAAAGTCCAGTTCTGGCTGAAATGTCCAGAGAGTGGATGGTCATGTTTGTACCGGAGTACTCAGAGTCAGAGGTCATTAGTGTCGGGGACATAGATATGTTTGTCGAGATGGAGGAAACCATCTTCATTGACTGACCAACAAGAGTCGGCGGGGTCAGACATGTGGAGTTTGGCTAGAGGATCTGAGGGAAGTGTGGAAAGGATATCACTGTGGAGTTGTTCCACATTGAAGAGGGTGCTAGCTGGGAGTACCAGAGCTGCGAGGTAAGTGGCTCAGAGGGATGAAGCAAGTTGTTCCTGAGTGAATACTGGTCGGAAGTTGTGTGAATTGATGTGAGCATAGTCCTTATCCCCCTCTTTGGGATAGACATCCCGGCATCTAGTAAGGGAGTCAGGTTTTGCACCAAGGCAACTGGGACAGAAACGATGATCATGTTAAATTGGGAGAGGAACTCTGACCACTGGGCTTGCCAGTGAGTCAGGAGTTTAGTGGTCGTGAAGTACTCTAGGTTCTTGTGGTCTGTGATGACATTGACCGGAGTGCCAGAGCCTTCAAGGTAATGCTGCCAGATCCAGAAAGACTCATGGATTGCAAGGAGTTCCTTATCATGGGTGTTGTAGTTGAGCTCTGGAGTGGAAAGCATCCGTGAGTAGAAAGCGACTGGCTGGATTTCTTCATCCGGGCAGCAGATGGAAAGAATACCAGTGATAGCGTAGTCAGAGGCGTCAGTTTCTATGATCAGCAGAGTGTCTGGAACCCAATGGGTAAGGATCAGAGTGGTGGTGAAGGCTTCCTTCAAGCTGCGGAAAGCAGAGCAACAGTCATCTGAGAAGTTCCAAGGAATACCTTTGCGGGTAAGGCGGGTTAAAGGAATGACAATGTTGGAGTAGTTCGCTATAAAGTGACAGTAGAAATTTGTGAATCTGAGGAAGAATTGGATATCCTTGACCTTCTGAGGTTCCAGCCATTCCTTCACAGTCTGAACTTTGTCCAGAGACATAGATAGACCAGAGCAGGAGATGTTGTAGCCTAGATACTCAGTAGTGTCAGTGGACCATTCGCATTTTTCTGGCTTAGCATAGAGTCTGTGTTTGCGGAGTCTTCGGAGGACCTCTTGGACATGCTCTTTGTGGGAGGCCTTGTCTTCAGAGTAGATGAGGATGTCATCCAAGTAGACTATGATGCAAACATCTGGAAGATCAGCGAAGATGGTGTTTACGAACCGCTGGAATGCTGCAGGGGCATTGGTAAGACCAAATGGCATGACTAGCCACTCATAGGAGCCGTAGCATGTCTGGAAGGATGTCTTTCATTCATCTCCCTCAGCGATGCAGACTAGATGGTACATGTGCCAGAGGTCAATTTTGGTATAGATCTTGGCGCGGCTCAGAGCATCTAGGAGGTCGGAGATGCAGGGAAGTGGGTAGCAGTCTTTCTTCATGATCTTGTTGAGTCCTTGGAAATCGACGCAAAGACAGAGTGAACCATCCTTTTTGCAGACAAAGAGGATCAGAGCAGTATGAGCAGAGGAGGAGGGACGGATGAACTCCATTGCTAGGTGCTCATCAAGGAACGTGTGGAGTGAGCTGAGTTCAGAAGGGGAAAGGGAGTAGGTGGTGCCCAGTGGAGGGGATGCTCCTTCCTCAAGGTCAATCTTTAGATCATGTTTGCGATGCGGAGCAAGCATAGAGGCCTTGCTTTTGCTGAACATGTCAGAGAAGTCATGGTATTCTGGAGGGACAGTGGAGAGGTCGACCTGTTCTGGAGGATTGAGGGAAGCGGAGCGGAGGATTGTGTCGGGTGAGCCAGTTGTGTCCTAGAACAAGGGAACAGGTAGAGTCCAGCGGAGTGATGTAGAATGTTGTTGGAGTGATATCACCAGTTGGGAAACGGATGGAGAGATTGATGGCTCAGGTAATGGTGCTGTTGGATGTTCCATCGAAGAGGCAGAGTTGAAGCAAGGGCATGGGGTAGGTAGAAAGTCCATGTTTATTAACAAAGGAAGTATTGATAAAACAGTTGGAGGATCCGGAGTCTACAAGTGTGGGAAACGGAGGGATCGGACATGATACTAAAGAAACGGAGGGCATAAGCAACTTAGGATCTGAAAGAGTGGACGCATTGAGATGGATCTCCTTAGGTGCACAGGTGGGTTCAACACAACCTCCAGTCTGTGTGGAGTCATGGAGGTTGCAGGCTATTTTTTTGTCTCCAAGGTGGAGGCCTCCAGTTTAGCTTCCAGAGTTGTGGTCGCTGCACAGCCCTTGGCTGCCTGAGATGTAGACTTGGGGCAGTCTTTAGCCATGTGGCCAGCGAGTCCACAGAACATGCACAGTTTGTTGTCAAACCGGCGTTTGCGCTCCTCGTTGGTTAGCTTGCTGTCTTTCCCTAGTTTAGATGACAAGTCCAGTTTCAGAGCTGCAGAGGTGGATGCTCCTTTGCCTTTTGACTCCTTAGAGTCCTTGGAGCCACTATTGAAGGGGCGAGGGGCGGAAGGCATGGGAGTGGAGGGTTTGTTTGGTTTGGATGCAGAGGATTGATTGGTGTTCTTTGTCTGTTGGCTGATCTTAGACTTGCACTCCCAGTAGTGCGCATCAATCGCCTGAGCAAGAATTCAGAGTTTGGAGAGCATTGGGGGTTTTCCAATGCAGGAGATTTCATCTTTGATGTGGTCCGGCAGTCCGTTGTAGAAATGGTGCTGGAGGGCACCTTCTCCATATCCATGGACTTGCGAAGCAATCCTATTGAACTCAAACACATACTTATTGATGTGTTGAGTGTCCTTCATGGACAAGTGGTCGAGCTGGTGCTCCGCATCTCTGACAGGGTCGTGCGGACCGAAATTGGTTTGGAGCTCGAGGACGAACTCCTTGTGGTTGTCCATCCAGTAAGGACAGAGTGTGGGATCTTCCATCTGGAGGAGGTCTGGTTTGAACCACTCCAGAGCCATACCCTTAAGGTATGACTGCATGAAGGTGACCTTAGCACAGTCAGTAATGAAAGCCTTGGGATGGTCTTTGAAATTTAGTTCACATTGCACTAGGAAAACCCAAAGTTTGTGGGGTTCAGTCCCGTCAAACTGGTCCGGTTCTTGGACTTTTGTGCAGGGGGTAGAGTTGGAGGCAGGATGACATGTGGAGTGGGCAAGGCCTTGAATGGCACTCACGAGAAGAGTGAGGGTGTCTCAAGGGATGTGCTCATTGTCAGAGTTGTTCAGATCATTGTCATTGCCAGGGAAGTAGGGGTCATCATCAAATGGGTCATCTCCGGGATCTGGGTCACCTGGAGCATTACCATCCTGGGGATGTGGAAGTCCTGCACTCTTTGGCTCGAGCGCTGGCTTGGCTGAGAGGATGATTTCATCTTGTTATCATCCAGGTCAAGCTCAACAATGCATGCTCCAGGAGTTGGAGACTCCGGAGCGGGACGCACCTGAGAGGTGGATGGTGTATATCGTGCAGAGAATCTGTGGAATTGGTCGACGAGTCCAGGGCCTTGATGACTGCTTCTGAAGATGCTAAGGGGATTGTATCAGGGAGATGGCAGAGGATTTGTGCCTAGGGCGCAGGTTTGGGATCTGGTAGTGCATGTAGCCATAGGTTAGACTCGTAACAAGTGGGAGTTCAAATATACTGTTAAGTACGGATAAACTCCAAGGGGAGAACAAACTCCAGAACTCTGGAGTTGTCTTAGCAGACGGAACTTGGCTTCACCGTGTCTGGTGCGCCCTTGTTAGGAGTCCTGTTGTCCCAGAATTTACTGAGGGTTGGAGGTAGACTTAAGATGTACTAGACGTCAAGTCGAGCAGAGGGTATGGAGAAGAGTCTTCGAGACTCGAGCGGAGAGAAGGAGTTAAACCATGTTGATATTCAAACTAAGGAAATACAAGAGTTGTTCGGGAAGTTTATATGCTTTGGAGTCATAGAGGGATTAGTAACTGTTACAGTTTAGTGACTCTTGTCACAAATGTGACCTCCCCATGACCACGTGCCCCAGCGGCACCACGCCTTTTTCCTCTTATCATTGGAATACCCAATTGTATTGCCAGATCGTACCCGACAATCAAGACTCATGACTATCGCTTCCTCTCTTAATGGACAGTCCCTGGCCTTACGCCTTGGATGGGCTCTTGCTTCTAGACTGGACATTCTCCCATAGGATGATGAGTTCCCTTTCATCACAAGGACCCCTAGGGATCTCACCTATCGACTGGACATTCCCCCGGACGTAGCATTTCCGTGCTACACAAGGACTGGATCCCCCCTGGAGTTTTCCTGGATCATCCCCTGATCCGACTCCTCACGGTTGGGCTGTGGCTCATCACCTCATTTGATCCTAGATCTCCTGGCATTGCCTCGATGACCCGACATCACCCAAGAACTGCCTCGCTGATCCTTGATCACCCAATCATTTGATCCTACTATACCCATTCCAGTGTCTCCCTTCATCATGTGACTCGCGACGCAACACGTCTTGGACACGGTTTGACCTACCCTAGATCTCTCTTACCATATCAGGTTAGACCGGCCCTAAACCTCTGTACTAGTATATAAGTTCGAGTGGAGCTTGTACTTATCTCTAACCTGAATCTACTCATTCATACCCTGGGTTCTCTGCTCAACAAGAGCTCTTGGTAGACCATTCGGTTCCTTTGACAAGGTTGTCATCGTATACTCGCTTCCTCGCTCTCTTTCTTGTTGTTGTTGTTGTTGACATCGACCTCGACTCGATCGTCGTCTTCAAGGACTCTTGAAGAGTAGTGTCTCAGGTTGGAGTACCATTGTTGCGGGTAAAACCATAACAGTAACGGAGGTGGAGTTGGTTTGTAAGTAAAGGTGTTGGAGGTAATGTAAAGCTGGAGCTGTGTTCCTAAGTGGAGCACAGGTACAGAGGAGAACATACAGCAGGACTAGTATACACAGAGATCAAGAAATGGAATGTAACTTATATTGTAAGTCATATGGACAGGGTCCAAAGGTCAGGGGTCACATCTCTAACAAGAATGCACTGGAGTTCATATATATAGGAACGGAGTTGGTCTGGAGGACCGGGGTTGGAACTTACAGGATTTCCGGGATATGACACTTGTATACACTAGATTTAACAATTTGCAATATCATAGGGAGTCAAGACAAATCATAGGGAATCATATGTAATGGGGGTATAGCATGGGAGTCATATAAAATCATAATGAGTCAGTGTAAGTCAAAGGTAGCCATGAGGTGAACATAAGGCAAGCACTGAGTCAAAGGAAGTCCTTGTGAGTCACTTATGGTAGCATAGGTCTAGAAGAGTCTAGGTATAAGAGGCAAGAAAGGGCAAGTCTAGATCATAGGCAAGGACTTGAGCATTTAGTGTCTCAGTGATAGGGGCTATTAGATAGGGGCTAAATGCGAAAGTTGTTCTAGAAAATGAGGTAAAATAGATAAAAATACAGAAAAAATAATAGGATCTGCAACTGTTATGCTAATGCGTAGAACCTAGTTGAAGCACACACTCTAGTGTAGTGCAAAGACACTTAGGAGTTCAGGGGTCTTGCTATGACTAATTGAAAGACTAATCACTTGCAGAATGATCAGGCTCTAGCAAGTATATTGCATAGAACTAGATGCAGAACTGATGTACAAAGGGCAAGGTATTTATACTACTGGAATTTGTGCACAGACCAAGCCAGCATAGACCATCTGGATAAAGGGGAAGACAAGGCAGTATGAGAGAACTGCCTAGAAGAGGTTAATTATCCATATCAAGTAAGTCATCCTTAAAAGTAGCATAGTCCATGGTAATTGCCATAAGGGCATATGCTTCTCACACCTGAGAAGGTGAATGTGCAAGAGTGAAATTGGAACAACAAAGTGGATAAACAAAATCTGTAACAGCAATAGTGATCAAGTGAATGGGGTCATTGAATGATTGACTGGAAACAGACTGGATGATAGGCACATATATTTCATTGACATATATTTGATCCATTATCATAAGAGCATGTCAGAGATTTTATTTTTCCATTTTAAGCTGATTACAAGATGCTAATAGCACCCTAGCATTTCGAGAGATTATCACAAAAGAGTCATGATACTGTAAGAATACAGATTGTAATGAGTGATGTAATTGTGATTACAATACTCATGGCAATTTCCATTGCAACATGGACTCTTTCATCAAAAGGGGTCGTAATTCCAGAGGGATGATCTAATCAATTGTAATTGGATGGTAACAAAATCCTGGCTAATATGATGTCATCAAAAATATTACCATGTTTTGGGCCACTCCACATGTCGTTATGATGCCATTTTGGTCTATCCTGTTGTGGTTGTATTGTTGTTGTTATTATTTTATTTTATTGTGTTATTGTTATTGTTAATTTACTATTTGTTACTATTTACTCATAGTTGATGAATCACTAGTAGTATTAGTTAGTACTAGTCACTATAGCTAGATAATAATTACAAGTTCCCCCAGGATTCAAACTAACGACTTCAGTATATTATATAATCAACCTAATACTCATATGCAAAACCACTAAGCTAACAGTCCTTTTCTATAGAAGAACCTTAGTCTTGTATGACATGATGTCTAGTCATTGTAACAATTTGCACTAAGTATTGTAACACAATGTAGCATCATAGAATGGACATCTGCAGATAAACGACCACTGTAATGACAACATGCAAGAGTGGCTACTACTTTTCTCCTTGGATGCAAGCAGATCTCCTTGCTGTTATGATATGCTATATTTTCAAACTTTTTAACTTAGTGCATTTTGTGCACTTACTTTACAAACCTTCAGACTTTGAAGTCACATGATGTGCACATGACTGTGGGAAACTACACGTGACCTATGGTCTAGACAAACACATTGCACACACGCCTTATTAATTTCCGTTCTTTTCTTCTCATCATCAATTTCTTTTCTCACGAACTCTTCTTTCATCTATTGATATGTAGTAAACTCTCTCATGGACCCTATGGTCTGTGCACACACCTGTAACCTATATAAACTAGCTGTAGTCAACTGGACTCCCCAGTCTAATCCATTTGTCTCTTGTGACCTACGTCCTTGCAAGGTGATTAAGGAAGACTATCGCTTTATTCTCTATTTTTTTCTCTCCTCCTTTTGAAACTGCTGTGTTAGCTCTGGTGTAGAGCCTCATCGAGTCCAGCCAGTATTTGCTTGAGTCATCTCGCAACACTTGCTGCTACCATCCCATCAGAATTGTGTGTTTTGCCTCTTTTTGAACACCACTGTTTTGTCCTACTAGTACTTCCTGTCTCTACCATTAAAGCAGAGAGAGGATCATCAACCACCAGTTCCAGGTTGGCAGCAGCAGCAGCTGCCATTGGAGCATGGACAACCACTGGTTCTAAGTCAGGCTGTCTGTTGTTCATGAGCTCGTCTATGAGACTTGGACCTGTCATCTCATTAGCAGCTGTGGCTGTTGGTAGTTGGGCAGAATATAAGTTGTTTGTATCTGATTCAGAGTTGTCATCAAATCCAAGGTCTAGCTGTGCTAAAGCGGTGTCAATTGCAACCTCAAGATTGCCTGTTGCTCCGCCAAATGAGGTTTGAGAGTCAGGTGCACCGAATATGTAGTGATTCATCAGCTTCACTACGTGTTTGATTCGTGGAGATGTCCACTGCTGGATGAGGATATCCTCATAATGTGAAAACCAATCCTTGTACAGAATCTTCAATACTGAGCCCACACCATCCTTTGGAAATGAAATATTGGGAGAGAGAAGGAACAGGAGCTAATGTACAACACACTTAGTGTGCATAATGGCAAGATGAAAAGTACTTACAATGATGATTGCCCATGCAATGGCACTGGGAGTAAGAATGGACACTCTCCATAGTTGACCATTGGTCTTTGGTCCACCACACTGTACACGTGCTCCAAGGGACTTCTGCCCAAATAGAGCCACTTTCAATATCTAGGAAAATGTAACATATGTGTGAGTTAGCTTACCATCTTGCATGACAAATGACTTACCTTTGCAATAATCTGCCAATTCCTGAAAGATTCTGTCCTTTGATCTCCAAGTTGGCATAGAGGGCAGGGAACAGGAACATATATTCATGTGGTTTGTCTTGTTGAACACCTAGTAATGCACGGATCTCTGGTACCAACTCCCTATTGTAGCTAGGTGACTGAAAATATTCGGAGGAGAGATTCAAAATATTGCTGATCACATTATGGAGAGTGTTGAGGTGTTGGGAGATGACTTGAGCAAACACCGGTGGGACTCTTTGAGGCTACACCAAACCAATAGATGGCCACAGCAAATAGAATGAAACAAGAGATAAGAGATGAAGCTAGATGAGATATAGATAAAGCAAAGAGAAGTCAATAGGTGAGTAGGTGGGCGGATATCTTCAGGATGCTTGCAAGGACGTGGGTCACAAGTCCATCAGTAGGAAGGGAATGATGTTGGAGGCATAAAGACTTGATGACCAGATTGAAGTTGATATCTTGAACTTACCTATCTTCTTCTATAACCATAAGGAACCAGGGAGAGATGAAAGCGTAACAGCCTTCCTTAATCACCTCACAGGGACATAGGCCACAAGAGACAAATGGATTAGACTGAGGATACCTCAGTCGACTGTGACTACTTATAAGTTACAGGAAGGTGCACAGACCATAAGGGTCCATGGGAACTATTTCTAAATAAGGAGAGATGAAAGAAGGGAATGTAAAAGTAAAGGAATGATGATGAGAAGTCCGAGGAGGCTTCATGAGAGTAATTACTAAGTATAGTTAAATAGAAGAAGTGTTCATGAGAGAAGGGAATATAAATTTATATAGATACATGAAAGAAGAGAAGTGCATCATGGGATAGGGGTGGATGAGAGAAGATGCATCTATAGATAAATGAAGAGATTGAGATTAAGATGAGATCTTGATAACATCTGTTGTAGGGGTAATGGTCATTAAAATAAAAAGAGAAGAATAATGATGGTGGGAAGGTAAGGAATGGAAACTATAGTTTGTGGAAGGAGAAGAGTGATGATGAGAAAGTAAGAATGGAAATTAATAAGGCATGTGTGCAACATGTTTGTCTAGACCATAGGTCATGTGTAGTTTCCCATGGTCACATGCTCATCACATGACTTCAAAGTTGAAGAATGTAAAGTATGTGCACTGTAGCGCTAAGTTAAAAAGTTTTGGAAATATTGGGTATTGTAACATGAGGATTGAGCTGTGAGTAGCATAAGCAGCCTTCCTGAACTGAGAGTTCGGTTAGCTAGTTTGAATCTATGATCATGATTTAATACTTAACATGGCATGAAAGTGTGCACTCTTCATCATTTGAATCAGGTCCTGGTCAGCAATGAAGGAGTGAAGCTCTGTGATTAATGCTGCCTCTGCAGTCACCTTGGTTTGATATCAGCCCTTGTCATCAAATTGCAGAGCAGGAGAAGGACAGGATTTCTGGAAGAGCATTTGTGACAGAACAATAAGTTCCACCATTATCCCATATTTCCTCCCAAGAAGGGAGATGCAATTGTCATTAACAGTTAACTCCTTGGGGACAATCTTCCATGCTTGTTTGCGCTGATTTACATGGAGTTCAGCATTCTTGTCCTTTAGAGTCTGGATCTGGTTGTGATACATGCGCATGAGGAGCTGGAGCTCCTTCATGCACTGAGGAGTAATGTTAGTGGTTGCATTTTATATGTGACAACAGGAACAAATATTACCTGTTGGTACTCAGCAACTATTGTGCTGTCTTCAGAAATAGGAAGATTGAGGTTGTCAGAGTCATGGTCAAGGGTATGATCTGAATCAGTTGCATCTTGGTCAGAGATTATGAGAAAGCAGTGAGGAGTGTGTGAGGGCTGGAGCACATACCTGGATGGACATCCAATATACATTCCAGGTTTCAATTTCTGAATGACACTACCACATGCATGAAAACTGTATGTAATAACACATCAGGCTTTGCTGGACTGTGAAGGTGGGCCTCAGAACAATGTACCAATTGAATGTGTAATGTTAGACATGGTGATTGATTAATACACCTTTGAAACGTTGCATTGGCATGTCTGGCCAAATCAGCCTCCTTTTGCACAATATCCAAGACAGTGTCAAGTTGGTTGACCACCTCTGATGCAGCATGTCTGATATCAATGGCATGGAACTGACTGGGTAGTGGCATGTGATATAGGTAGGTCCATGAAGGTGGCCATTGTTATGATATACTATATTTTCAAACATTTTTAACTTAGCACACTCGTGCACTACTTTACATCTTTCAGACTTCGAAGTCACGTGATGTGCACATGACCGTGGGAAACTACATGTGACCTATGGTCTAGACAAACACGTTGCACACACGCCTTATTAATTTCCGCTTCTCTTTCCCATTATCATTCTTCTTCTCTCATGAACTCTTCTTTCATCTATCTATATCCAGTAGTCTTTCCCATGGACCCTATGGTCCATGCGCCATCCTGTAACATATATAAAGTAGTTGTACTCAACTGGACTCCCCAGTCTAATCCATTTGTCACTTGTGGCCTACGTCCCTGCAAGTTGATTAAGGAAGACATCGCCTCTTATCTTCTACTCTCTGCTTTCTCTCTTATCGTTTGGTTTGGTGTAGCCCCAGTAGAGTCTCGCCAGTGTTCGCTCGAGTCATCTCGCAACAGCCATTTGTACAGTACCCTCTGAATCAACCTCCTTTTGCACAACATCCGGGACAGTATTGATCGGCTCCAATGCAGCATCTCTGGTATCAACAGCATGGAGCTGACTGGGTGGTGGCATGTGGTGTAATAGATATGTCCATGAAAGTTGTCATTTGTATAGTACCCCCTCCTTTTGTACAATGTCCAAGATGTTGTCAACCAGCTCTGATGTGGTGTGTCTGGCATAAAAACAGCATGTAACTGACCAGGTGGTGGTGTGTGATGTAGATATGTTCATGAAATGGTGGTCATCTGTATGGTACCTTCTCCTTTCACACACATCCAAGATGGTGCCAACCAGCTCCAATGTGGTGTGTCTGGCATTGACAGTGTGGAACTGACTGGGCGGTGGCATTGTCTTCTTTATAGGCAAATGCAATGAAACTAAAGTGCTTGTTTCCCAGACTACTGATTTGCCTTCCACAGATGAAACACTATAAGCTAGGGATTACAAATCTCCTAGACCAAACACTATCTAGATCTACTAGTAATGAGTTGGTGAAAAACTTAGTGTAGTCAGTTATGTGGGTTGTTCACCAATCCTCAACTATTGTTTATAGATTGGATC
>JBBPQV010000798.1:0-15245 GCA_038092675.1 Boletus rufocinnamomeus | reverse complement strand
GTGGAGGTTTTGTTGGACTTGGATGCAGAGGATTGAGTGGTGTTCTTTGTCTGTCGGCTGATCTCGGACTTGTGCTCCCAGTAGCACACGTTGATCGCCTGAGCGAGAACTCAGAGTTTGGAGAGTGTTGAGGGTTTACCAACACTGGAAATTTCATCCTTGATGCAGTCCAGTAGACTGTTGTAGAAGTGGTGCCAGAGGGTACCTTCTCTGTAACCATGGACCTGCAAAGCAATCCTATTGAATTCAACCACATACTTATTGATGTGCTGAGTGTCCTTCATGGACAGGTGGTCAAGTTGATGCTCTGCATCTCTGACAGGGTCGTGTGGACCAAAGTTGGTCTGGAGTTTGAGGACAAACTCCTTGAAGTTGTCCATCCAGAGAGGGCGGAGTGCAGGATCTTCCATCTGGAGAAGGTCCAGTTTGAACCATTCCAGGGCCATACTCTTTAGGTACAACTGCACAAATGTGACTTTGGCATGGTTGGTACTGAAAGCCTTGGGACGGTCTTGGAAGTTTAATTTGCATTGCACCATGAAGACCTGGAGTTTGTGGGGTTCTGTCCCGTCAAACTGGTCCGGTTTTTGGACTTTGGTGCAGGGGGTAGAGTTGGAGGTGGGATGATGAGTGGAACGGGCAAGGCCTTGGATGGCACTTGTGAGAAGAGTGAGGGTATCTCACAGAATGTGCTCATTGTTGGAGTCGTTAGATGGGTCGTCGTCATCACTGGGAAAGTCGGGATCATTGTCAAATGGGTCATCTCCGGGAGAGTCAGGATCTCCCAGAGCATCTCCATCATCAGGGAAATGGAGGTCTTGTGCTCTGTGGTCAGAGCGGTGACTGGATTGGGTGGATGTTTTGCTCCTATCTTTGTCGAGTTTGAGCTTGACGATGCACGCTCCTGGAGTAGGGGACTCCAGAGTAGGGCATGCTTGAGAAGCAGAGCCTGGGGTATGTCGGGCAGAAAAGCCCCAGAATTGGCTGACGAGTTCTGGACCTTGTTGGCTGCTTCTGAAGATGCTGAGAGGGTTGTATCTGGGAGATGGTGGAGGATTTGCACCTAGGGCATGGGTTTGGGATCTGGTCATACAAGTAGCCATGGTTAGACTCTGTCACAAGTATGAGTTCAAATATACTGTTAAGTACGGGCAGGCTCTGAGGGGAGAACAAACTCTGGAACTCTGGAGTTGTCTTGGTGGACAGGACTTGGCTTCACCGTATGTGATGTGCCCTTGTCAAGAGTCCTGTTGTCCTGGAATTTACTGAAGGGTTAGAGTTGGACTTAAGACATACTAGATGTCAAGTTGAGTGGAGGTTACAGCGGAGAGTCTTTGAGACTTAAGTGAAGAGAAGGAGTTAAAACTAAGTTGATATTCAAACTAAGGCGAAGTACATGAGTTACAGAGGTTTATATACTATGAAGTCATAGGGGATTACTAACGGAGTGGAGCAGATTTGTAAGTAAGGAGTTGGGGGTAAGGTAAAGCCAGAGCTGTGTTCCTAAGCAGAGTATAGGTATGGGGGATGCTAAGAAGTGGAACTAATACTAATGTGGAGGAATGGAGGTAACAGAAAATGTATGTAAGTAGGGTCGTAAGTATGGACAAGGTCTGGGGGTCAGGGGTTGCATCTCAAATGAGAATGCACTGGAGTTCATAGGTACAAGAAGTGGAGTTGGTCCAGAAGACCAGGGTTGGACTTAAAGGATTTCCGGGATATGACAGGTGGGTATATCACTCATTATGGAATATGGTGAATATATGGTGATGTTTCAGTTTTGAATCATCATCACGCTCATGATGTATATTGTAGCGGCCAAGGTCCATCTAATTGGGGAGGTAGTGAGTGATTGTAATATCTTGCCAACAAAGCTCACATGCAATCAAAATACTTCATATGCTACAGGACAGGGAACATACATCTATATATGGTGATGTCTTGGCAGCACATTTTTGTGATGACAGCAGGATGTGATCTCCCAGTCCAAAGCAGTCAATAATGGCATCTGAGAGTGGGCCAATGCTGATGAGCAGCACAGAAAATTGTTTGTCATGGGACAATGGGGCCATGGTGAAGAGTGGCTTGGGCTCCAAGTCCCATGCTTGCTTTGCCTTCATCAGTTGAAAGGCATCTGCTGGGCGGTGGTGGTGGATTCCTGAGGGAGTCTGCATAGCAGAATGGATAGGAGTAGAACATTTGGTGACGCTCACAGCTTCCTGAAGAACCTTTGATTTCATGCCAGTAGTATGTTCAAGAGAATTGGCAAAGGTGTTGGATGATAATGCAGAGCACTGAAGATGAGAGCTCATAGCATCAAGTGGAGGGGGGAGATGCTGAGGGCCAGTGGTTGTAATCAGACTGCCAGAAACTATATCTTGTATCAGTGTGTTATTCAAGGTAAAAATTAGATTCCAAATACTTACAATGATGATTCAGTGCCTTGACCACTCAAGACAGCAACGTTTGGTGAAACAGTGAAGATGTGGAAAGGTGGACTCCAAGCAAAACACCTGTATCATACCAGCTACATTGCCACTGATTTGTTCTTCCTCTGTGTGGAGCTCTTGGGGTGTTACATAGATGTCAACTGTGGTTTTGTCAGGACTGAGCATCTGAGATGCATGACTACCTGGGCAGCAGATAAGGACTGACAGTCCACTGTCTAGACAATCCTGGGTTGTAACCTAGGGTGAATAGAATAAGTTTTGTACATGAATAGGCATGCTGGACTTACTGCATCAAAGATGTCCTTGACAGATGCCTCAATCAGCTCACAGTTCAATTGTACTGGTGTGTCAGGTGAAGGCAAAGAATTGAACCCAATGAAAGAAGGATGAAGTCCACCAAGGGTGTGAGTCTGGTAATGGCTTCTGTCTAGGTGTGTGTTGTATCAGAGAAGTGCACAAGCAACTGCTTGATGTTCATCACTGCTGTAGCCCTGGGCAATACCAGAATCAAGTAGAGCTGCAAGACAGGCCATCATAAACATGGTTGGATGGGTGATTGGTTTGTCAACAGATTGAGACATTGGTTTTTATAGAGGTCGAAAGGTACAAATGAGCACAAGTTCATATTGGACAGAGATAGACCGGCGACCCTGAAGATATGTCCATATCATTGTTACTGTATGCTGAGCTCACACAATCCATCATTAACTTACCTGGATATGATCCATTGCTCAAGTGACCAGTGGGCATGCCATTGAACAGACAAGGGAGTGGACATAGTAGGTTTTATAGAAGGCTACCTTGCAGTGGGCACAAGGTTGCAACATGTTGGCAGTCTGACTCAGTCATGCAACACATGCTACACCACTGGCACAATCCAGCTCTGTTGAAAATATTCAATTTTAAAATCAGTGGTCTGAGTTGTGCAACACGCACTACACCATGATCTGGCATCATTGAATATTGATTGTAAAACTATGACAAAATGGACTCAATAATCCCTGAGATTATACAAATAGTCAGCCATCATTTGTGTAAGTATCTCTCTATCTTCATGTTCCATGTCTTCCAGATCATCAGGGTTGCTGGGTGTTGAAGCTGAAGGTTCATCCTGACCAACAACTTCATATACATGACTATGAGTATAATATCACTTTAGAATAGATTTGCTTACCATCATGTGATTCATCATCATCAGGATTTTCAAGAGGTTGCAATGGCGATGCAGATGTAGTCTTACATCAACCAATTCCCTTTCAACCACTATAACCAGCAGATACCTCAATATGACTAAGATGAGAGATAAGAAGTGCATTGATGCTGCAACAATAATGGTGCTGCTGTTCCAGCTCCTGGCCAAGCAGGAGATTTGTTTGCATAAGGTGTTGAACAGTCTCTCTCACTTCTAGTTCTTCATCATGAATGGCCATGTGCAGGTGACAGACTTCCACCTCAAGACAAGTGATTTATTTGCGAGCATGATGCAACCTGAAATATTAATATTTTACTGTGGCTTTGCAATATGCAGGTTTTGCCCAATTCTCCTGTCAAATATCAGTACATGATTGTTGAAGCAGGTCAAATTCACTGAGAATGCTATAATCAATAATATCTTTCCATGTAATTTGAGGGTGAGGAGGATCCAGGGCTTGCACTTCCTTGTTGTAATGTTTGATTGGGTTTCAGATGGCCTCGGAGTGACACTGAAGCCCTTTTGCAATTTGCTGTCAAAGTTTATATCCTGATGACAGTCAGCTCTGATCAAGAAATCAAGGTATAGATCTCACTAGTACCTGACATGCCAAGCTTTGCAAGCTCAAACAAGCACATGACTACAAGATGCTCCAACTCATCAATGGCAGTGCAATACTTGATGATATGGGCCTCTCCCTTCCAATGCATATACTCTGGGCCACCAATCTCCCAATGATCTTCAATGCTATTGAGTCCTTGGATATGAGCTACAAGCGCTTCTGCATGCTGCAGCTTTTGATATGCAGAGTCAACTCAAATTTGAGCTTTCATAATGGCTGCTGATGTAGCAGCAAAGTCACCAATCTGAATACCTGTCAGCGCATTGTTCCCAGATTCATGTGCTTGATCCCACTTGACTCTAAGATTTATTATGAGTCATATTCAGTACAAAGTCGCAAGATATTTACTTCTTCTCAGTGAGATCATCAAGAGTGTGGACGTACCAAATTTGCAGTCGATCTTGCATGGGAAGCTTTTTCAGACTGTTGAGATAATGGCATTCTTGCTGATGAAGTCTTCATTTGTGAGGTCAAGCTGAGTCTTGAGAACATGCAGCTTGGCAGATAGGGTGTGAATGACTTCAGATGCAGCACAGTAATAATTCCAAAGAAAGTTACCTAGATTATGTTTGTCAGGGAGTGAGGTGAGGGAATTTTTTCACTACTTGAGCCAATGATCTATGTGGTCAAGGATATCCAGGTATACATCAAATGCATTTGAAAGTTGGGTCGACAGATAGGGATGATAAGGTATCTGAAATGGATGAGCTTCCATAAATGAACAAACTATATGACAACATATGTGATGAAGATGACATAAAGCTTTTGCTTGTGCCTGGATACTGAAATGGGGACATATGCAATGTTGTTGATGGAAAACAGCAAGTGTATGTATTGAAATGGTGACAGAAGGATAAACTGGAGAGCACCCAAGATAGCCATGGCAAATTAAGGTTTTATTTGGATATATATAATGAGAGGATGGACTAAGGGACATGTGGTGTCAACCTGAGACAACAGAATTCAGAGACAGAAGCTTGGCATATTGAAAGGTGTCTTATCAAAGATGTCAACCAACTTGATATCTGAGAGTACAAAGGTGGCACTTACAATGTCCTCAGAGGGATGTACAGAAGGAGAGAGTGTAGGCATTCCATGACCAGGATCCTGCAAGTGGTATTTGAGATAGGCATCAACAAGACAGTCCATTTGTAGCACCCACTGGCTAGTCTGGATTTTGATCCAATCAGTCCACAAGCAAGAATCAACATAGTGGCTAGGATTGAACCGAGCCAATATACACACTGACAATAGAAATGTAAACTTACCACTCGCCAATAGCTTCAATTTGTTTGGCAAGACCAATGAAAGCCTCATGCTCCCCACCTTCATAGCTGAGGTCAAATGCCTCTTCACCTGGTGGGGGAGCAAATGGAAGGTCATTGTTGTAAGTAACACTGTCATCAGCAAACATTTGATTGACCCAAGCTTGATCATGAAATGAGAGGCCTATAAAAGTTTGTTAGACAAGAAGACAAACACAAGAGTGGACAAACCCTGTGCATCAGCTTTGTGCTTTGCATGGAAATCTCTAAGATGCTCATGCTGCTTTGCAGCAGTCAGAATAGTGGACATGCACATTGGTCCATTGAATCCATGGGACTTGACATGTTTTGATAGCAAGGGATGGTGACGAGAGGGTCCACAACAAGACATCAAAGGGTGTGGAGAGAAGGACAAGTTAAAGTGGTTGGAGTCGAGCACAGTGGTGGCAAGGTGGTTGAGAGAGAAAGGTGTGGGAAGCATTGCGCTCAGCCCAGCTTGGCTATATTGTCCAATGTGGAAAATGCCAAAATGTGGGGCTGGGAGTGCTGTGAGAGCAGCAACAGGCCAGACAATGACAAACCTGCTGCCCACCACCCGCACAGACAGCAAGCATAGTGAGGATTACTGGGTGGCAATGTCAACATATGGCATGATTGAGAGAATGGCATGGGGGGCATTGCACTTGGGCCAGCTGAGCTACAGGAAGATCAGAACATGGAAATGAGAAGTGCTGGGGAGCAGTGACAGGTCAGATGACAATGAGCTCTCACTGCTCACTGCCTGCACAGACAGCAAGTGTGGTGGGTGGCAATGGTAATGTGTGGTGTGGTTGAGGGAGAAGGGTGTGGAAAGACCGGTGGGGACAAAGAGTGCTGGAGAGCAGTGACAGGCTAGACAGCAATGAGCTCGCTGCTTGCTGTCAGCACAGACAGCATAGTCAGTGAGTGTAGTGGGTGGTGATGTCAATGTGTGGTGTGGTTGAGAGAGAAGGGTGTGGGAAGTGTTGCACTCAGGCCAGCTTGGCAACATGTCTGACATTGGGAAGACCAGTGCAGACAGCAAGTGCAGTGGGTAGTGATGTTGACATGTGGTGTGGTTGAAAGAGAAGGGCATGGGAAGCATCACACTCAGGCCTGCTTGGCTACATAGTTCTACATCAGGAAGACTGGAAACAGATAGCTTCAGCCTGACATAACCAACTCTAGTCGAGGGGAGTAGGACTGAAGGTTTAAGTGGTTCTTTGGGCCATTATTTATTGCTGGTGCTGAGAAAATAAACTAAACAAGCCAAATAAAGAATAACGACACCATTCAGTGCCATTCTTTATTAGGCTTATGTGTTGGGAAGGTTAGGTGGTTTCCTGAAAAGAACCACCTATTACTCCCAATGAGTCAGCCTTATTAGCCATGATCCAAAGCAGTATGGTAAACTATAGTTAGGCCACTTACCTCACCTTTTGCCCACACCAGCAATAAATCCCGCTTCAAATTTGAAGATACTTGGTAGTACTGAGGTACAGCTAATTGGTAGGTATAGCTTGGCACAGCTCAGCATGGCAGTTGGGACCATTACAGTTACTAATTTGCACTCTTCCACTGCCTCCTGCTGTGGCTTGTATTGCCACCACAGCCCCCCACTACCTTCCTACACCCCTTCCTCTGCTCCCTTATCATTGTTGTCATTGTTGGCCACTGCCCCAGCATCATGCTTGCTGTTGGCAACATCTCCAACCCCCCACTCTTTGCTCAACACCACTCACTCATTCTATGGCATTCTTTACACTGCCTTGCACCACTTTTTTCCTTCAACTTTCGTCCTCCATCATTATCATCGTCCACTGCCACATCCACTGCTGTCTCAACACTATGCTTGGTGTCAGGGACATCTCCAGCTACCTTCCCCATTGCTTCAATGCCTCCTGCCTGTTCTGCACTGTTTTTCACCTGCCTCATGTCTGCCACATCGTCATCCAGCAGACTGCCTTGCCTTTCAAGCTGCTCATTCTTTATTGATGTTCTGGCCATGCGCTTGCCATTGGAATGTTCCTGACTACATCAGCAAACCAGCTTCCCCCTGTCCAGTGTTGTCCAGTATTGGCCAATTGACAGCCCATCCAGTGACCCCCAACAAGGTATCTAATTGGCAAGCTGTGTCCAGCCTGCTCTGTGCTGTACCAGTCTGGAAAACCTGACTACTTATATTTTACTTCAGAATATGAGAACATTGCACAGCCTGTAACAGTCCAGGACAGAGAATGACATTCAAGACAGTTGGAACTTGGGACTATACATAGTACATGAAAACAAGTAACTACCACATCTAATCAAGCTCTACATCAAATCCAGTGGTTGTAGTCATTATGTTACCATTCCTGATTTGGACACAAAATGCTGTCAGCCATGTCCATGCCAATGGACAATCAATCACGGACCTTCCAGTTTTGGCCCATTGAACACACAGCGCCTTCATCTTCACATGGTGGATAGGGTTCATGTCACATTTCTCCATGAGCCCAAGAATATTGATGTAAACATTGGCATAGACATCGCATTTGAACGTGACTTCCTTTCCTTCGATAGCAACTTCATTGAGTGCAAGCTTGATCTGAATGTTCATCAGCATGAGTAACAGGAAGGATTGGAAACACATTATGGCTGTGCCCACAAGTGCAACAGCAGCATGGGGGACCTGACTTCCAAAGACCTTGGGGAATAAGTTGCCCATGGCATTTGACCTGGAGTAGAAAAAGTCAATGACAACGCCAGAAAGCACAGAATGCGCAAGATTGTTCATGTAGCCCTAGAAAGATTATTAGCTTTCAATCACAGGACAATCACTACTTACCTTCTCATCTGTTCCATGTTTCAGAAATGCTCCTCAATCCAAGAGCACCTTGGCGATATTGGTGTTATAGTTTTACCCACAACAATGGTACTCCAACCAGGTATGCTACTTCACAGGAGGTTTTGACGATGACTGAGTCAAGGTTGATGTCAGCAACAACAACAAGAGTGAGAAAGCATGAAAGCGAGTAGTATAAGGGAAGCTGTATTTCCAAGGAACAAGAAGTCTCACTGAAGATCTCCTGCAGAGCAGAGAACCCAAGGTATGAATGAGTAGATTCAAGTTAGAGAGCTATTTGAGCTCAGCTTGAATACTTATACTAAGTACAGTGGTTTAGGGCCAGTCTAAGGAAATAGCCCAATAAGGTAAGAGAACTCTAGGGTAGGCATAACCATGTCAGAGATGCATCACGTCACATAGCACATGATCAAGGGAGAAACCAGAACAGATATAATATGATCAATAGATCAGGTGATCTAGGATCAATGAGGCTGTCCTGTTGAGGGCAGGTGTCAGAGTCTACAATCCAGAGGCTGTATCTTGGATGATCTAGGATCAACGAGGCAGGTATCAGGGTGTTGCGAGATGATCTCAAGCAAACACTGGTGGGACTCAATGGGCTACACCAAACCATGAAGATGTAAGCCACAGCAAATAGAGTAAAGCAGAAAGTTAAAGATGAAGCTAGATAGGATATAGATAAAGCAAACAGAAGTCAATAGGCGAGTAGGATGTTGGATGTCTTCAGGATACTTGCAAGGATGTGGGTTGCAAGTCCATCAGTAGGAGGGGAATGATGTTAGAGGCATAAAGACTTGATGACCAGATTGAAGTCGATGTCTTGAACTTACCTATCTTCTTCTATAACCATAAGGAACCAGAAAGAGATGAAAGCATAACAGCCTTCCTTAATCACCTCACAGGGATGTAGGCCGCAAGAGACAAATGGATTAGACTGAGGATACCTCAGTCGACTGTGACTACTTATAAGTTACAGAAAGGCACATGGACCATAAGGGTCCATGGGAACTACTTCTAAATAAGGAGAGATGAAAGAAGGGAATGTGAGAGTAAAGGAATGATGATGGGAAGTCCGAGGAGGCTTCATGAGAATAGTTACTCGGTATAGTTAAATAAGAGAAGTGTTCATGAGAGAAAGGAATATAACTTTATATACTGTAGATATATGAAAGAAGAGAAGTGCATCGTGGGATAGGAGCAGAGGATAGAAGATGCATCTATAGATAAATGAAGAGATCATAATTAAGATGAGATCTTGATGAGATCTACTTATAGGGGTGATGGTAATTAAAATAAGAAGAGAAGGAGAAAACAAGGTTCAAAGATAAAGTTTGAGAACCACAGTGTTCAACTTTTAATAATAGAATAGAAGAGAAGGGGATGGAGATTAAATAGAGGAATGATGAAGATGGAAATTAAGAAGTTGTGTATGCATGTGTTTGTCTAGATCACTGGTCACATGTAGTTTCCCAGGATCACATGCATGGGATCACGTGACTTCAAAGGTAAAGGTTCTAAGGTAGGCACAAGTGTTGCACTAAGTTAAAGGTAATGGAAAGTGTTCAGTAATAAGTGTATGAAGAAGTGTATGAAGTGTCTGTGGTAAAAGTGTAGAAAAAGTGTTTGTAAAGATCGTGTTGTAACACAGGGCATGTAGGATCAATGAGGCAATGCTCGGGAGATCTCAGATCTGTGAGGCAATGAGCCACAGCTGACCAGGGAGAGTAGGATCAGGGAAGATCCAGGAAAACTCCAGGGAGGATCCAGTCCTTGTGTTACATGGAAATGTAATGTCCAGGGAAATGTCCAGTTACTAGGGAATGACCTGGAGTCCTTGTGATGAAAGAGAACTTATCATCCAGGGAAATGTCCAGTCTAGAGTCAAGAGCCCATCCAAGGTGTAAGGCCAGGGATTGTCCATTAGGCAAGAGATGGGTAGCTGTGAGTCTTGATTGTCAAGTACGATCTGGTAATACAACGGGGGGCACTGTGGAAGAGGATAACCAGAAGGGAAATGTCATGAGGGGTCATGGGAAGGTCATGGGTGACACCAGGTCACAAAAACCATAATAATTGGCATTAACAGCACACCAATTTTTGGGGTCCCATTCATAGCACTCATGAATGAAGAGCATGCTTTCTTTTTGAGAGAGAAATGCCAATTTCTGACATCTTTCCAGAACTAAGAACATGTTAGAATATATATATACATTGGCATGAGCACTTACAAGCTTAGTGATATTGGATGTATATTGTGGCCACCATCCTTGTAGGCATAGCAGTTAGTCTCAGATCATCACAGCAAATTGCACTTACCCTCTGGTATGGCCAACCCTCAGGTGCAACATTCAGTTACTGCCTCGTTTATATACTCGCTGGCCTTGATGTTGAACTGCAGGTGCAGTGGGAACAAGTTGATGGACATGAGATCACAGTGGGAAAATTGTTTGGTGCACTCAATAATGTCGTGAATGGTGGGGGAATAGAAATTTAACTGGGATGGATCTTCATTGTCTGATTGGCTACCAGAGATGGACCTAATGGCGGCCAACAGGTGGGATTTAAAATTAATGGCAGATGGCAGGGGGGGAGCTACAGCACCACTTGGAAGGTCTGCTGGGGCCTCTACTTCCTACATCATGGAATGGCTACTGCTGACACTACAAGGACCTTCTGACATTTGCTGGTCCCAGAAGGCCATAAGTTGCACATTGTCAGGAAGGCAAGGTAGGTGGTTGCATTGGCAGTGCTGAGTGACGACATCTTCCACATTCCCTGTTATCTGATTAGTAAGGTACTACAAGCAACTGTTTACTTACTTTGTGCATGAAGGTCTGCAGAGATGGGGACCTCTATCTCATCCATTGCAGAGCATGTGTGGCCAAAAACACCATCCAAAATCTGTGGTGTGTTACCAGGAAGATGTGATGGGTGGTTGCACTCGCAACACATGTGCTGAGCAATATCTTCCACATTTTCTGCAGTCTAATTAGCATGGTACTGAGAGTGACCATTTACTTACTTTGAGGACAAAGGTCCACTGAGATAGGGGCCTCTATTTCATTTGTTGCAGAGTGGGTGTGGCCAACATGACCTTCTGACATTTGTTGGGTTTGAATGGTTGTAAGTGGTGCATCATCTGGAAGATGTGGTTGGCAATTGCACTGGCAGTGCGATGTGATGATGTGTTCTTCATCTTCTGTTGTCCCATTAGCAAGTTATTGCAAGTAACTGCTCACTTACTTTGAGATGCCCCAGAAGCAGGAATTGTGAGTTCCTCCATGCTACCATATACTGTCATACCCATACCTAGCAACATAGTAGTCAGTAAATGACCATGATGTTCATATCACACCTACCCATAGCTGTACTTGCAGGGATGCCTGGGTTTGGTGTAGACACTGAGTAGGTCCTCACAGAAAAGGACAGAGACATATGTTTGTTGTGAATGACGGACTCTGCGAAGCAATCATCTTCATCTGGGGAAACCTCATCAATTGTAGGGGATCCGACATGATAGGAGTTGCCACCCAAACTTGCCCCACTTCTGATATCTGAGTCTATGGGTGATATCGTCATGGTGTGCATGTGGGGCAGGACAGAGGGAAGTGAACAGAATGACACAGTTTGGCACAACCCAGCAGGGCATGGAGAAGATGAACGAGAAGCTGGTGTATCTGAAGGCTGGGTTGCAGCAGCTGTGAGGAAAAGAAGTTGCAAAGACTGTCATTTAGGTTGGGAAAGATTCAAGTCTGGGTCCATATTTCTATGTGCTGTTCTGTTGTCAAAATTTGATCCACATTCAGATGGGGCATGGGAGGTTGGCGCAGTGGACTCAGTGTCACCATGCAATACAATCAAAAGTGACAGGGAAGAGCTATGAGTAGGGGGACGAGAAGGACAGGATGATGCCACAGAGGCCCTATTATTGACATTGTGACTAACTGACGAGGATGGTAAAAAGTGGACTCACAGGCGAACAGCATACTCCTGGATCAATTCATTGGATCTTGTCCCACCACTTGATGATTTTGTTGCCTGGGAGGGTGCTTTGAACCCAAACTGACCAGTTTGTGACATTGCAAAAGTTGGCTGAACTTGTATCAGCAGACCGGAGGATTCTGCCCATGGAGGAATCTGACTCTCCTTGTTGTCATAAATTGCACCAGGGTGAAAGGGTGCCATTGCGTTGACTTCCTGCCCTTGCATTGCTACATCAAGACTTCAAGCAGATTGATGCACAGGCCTTTCAGACTGGATATGTTCGAGCCATCATAGGTGATGAATCGATCCCCCACTACCTCTTCCAGCCCATGAGGAATGTCTTGGTTGGGTCTCAGTTGTGCTTTCTGAAATGTTTGGTAGTAGCAATTTACAAGACTAGGGAATCATGAATATCCCAACTCACTGGCAGGAAGTTCATCATTGAAAAACTCTTTGGGTCTGGGTTGTTTGGTGGGAACAACTTCAGCAGTAGCCTGGGAAGTTTTCCTTTTGGGAGGCATGCCAGTGGGCAAACTTTGATACCAGCAGTTCCAACACACAGGACTTTTATATTGGCAGGCTAAGGCCATCCTACAACAAGGTAGAAGATGCCAACAATGGTATTCATCACTAAAGAACAGTACATTGATATAGGCTGATTGCTAAAAGGTGACAACAGTAGTTATTTGTCAGTGTACACCAAGTATATCGACATAAGAACAGTAGGAGACATAATCAGACAGATGATATGCATAGTCCATATGATGAGAAAGGGAGTTGGTTGAATGATGGTAGGGGGGGACAACTGGAAGTGAACTGTATGGTCAGCACTAACACCTCTCATTGGCTGAAAAGTGTTGTCTTGTTGAGTGCTGTATGGGTAACTTGCCTGTGCTGCAGCCCAACCAGAAGCAAGAATGGGAACGAGACTGGCTTGGCTCCAATTGGATGCATTTTGATGGGCTTGAGGGTAGGAAATCATCTGAGTCACTTTCTCGAGCTCGTCTGAGACTCCTCTCCATGGGCCAGTATACACCAGGGTCACTATGAATTTTTCCATGTCCAGGGAGAAAGTCCTTCAGCACTGTAGAGGGAGCAAAAAGCAACATAATCTTTGGTGGTCCTGACCCCAACTGTGCAGCAGTAACTTCTGATGAAGGCCTGCAAGAGATGCCCTTGCTCATCATCTTGAGCAATATGTTGGCCCAATTGTTGGGTTCAAGTGCTGAGAGCATGGTGATGATATGCTTGATGAATGTGTTGTGATTGCACAGATGCTTGCAATAGAACTCTCTGTGCTCATCAGTGGCCAGTGGCAATATAATTTCTGATCGAAGTGCTGTCAGGAGCAGGATGAGTGGTTTGAAATAAAGGTGGATATATTTGTTGAAATTATATGATATAACTATGTATCATTTCTTTATTTTTCACTCTTCATGTTTCATACAATAGTTTTCTACATGGGGACTCTGGACCTGGCTCTATCATGTGACTAGTCACATGATAAGTCCAGACCTATGGCATCATGGATGACTGACCATTGACTAAGTCAGTCACACCATATTACTATAGCTATTGCGCCATACCCCATACCCTGATGACTCATTACATATGGTCACAGGGTATACTTTTTTTATATCTTTAGTCTCCTACCAAACCTTATTCAGGAGATGTACATATACCTACTCATGTTGTTTGTACGTCTCTAACGAACTAAAGTTCCTTCCTATTATTTGAGCTGAACCCCCTTCTGCTCTTCACTTTTAACCAGTCATTGTCGAGCCAAACCTTGGCAGGCTCTGACTAGGTATCACCAACCACTTGATTGTCATTTCCACTTGTACTGTGAGTATTCCCTCACTTACATTCCCATTGTTGCCCTCACTCTGCACTTGTTGCATTAGACAGTCCTTTCCTTTCTGTCACCTTTGCAATAGGTTATGAGCCCTGCCTGATTAGGCACAGTCAAACTGATTCCCTAATTCAGCACAACAAGTGGAGATGACTCTCACTGTTTTTTGGCTCATTTCATTACTGCTTACAATCCTAGCCACTTGGTCTGGACTCTGGCTAATCGCTGAGATCTTCTATGCCACTTTCTTGGTGATCTCTCTTATTGCCATTCTGCAATTCTTTTACCAGAACAAGGTTACCCTTACCCATATGGCTCAATGGAATATTAATAGGGTTATAATCTCATCACAGAGACCTCCACAGGAGCAACCACACCCAGTTTGCAAGATCCACCATTGTTGTAAGGGTAACCCCCTTCATCCAGACCTACCAGCTCTCACTGGTCCATCCGGCTTGGAACAAGCTCAGCATATCACTGCCAACATTCCCATTTCCTGATGTCCAGTATCTCCTATATTCTGTCCCTTCAACGTATCTCCTCCTTGCACTCCCACTCCCTCCAATCTCTCCTTGAGCAACTCTGAATCATCAGTGTCAAGCAGTACTACTCTAGCTCCACCTCCACCTCCTCATACCCAGCAGAACTCTCCAGCTAGAGCTGTTGAGAATTTCCCTCAGCTGAATTGATCCTTTATTTGGGCATACCAGGACAGCAGTTATGTCATCTCACCTCACTGCCCCAACAACTTTATTTGCTGCCCTACAGTGGCTCAAAAAAGTGTCCCAATGTTTGGCTATTTTGCAAAGAGTTGACATTTGCAAGAGATCCAAAAGGTATTAGCTCTAGCCCTTGCAGGGCCATCAATAGCCCTAACACTTGCCCTGAATCTGAGCTCTTGGTCATGTGATTTGGTTGCCATGGCACTGAGATATAACCATATTAAAATGACATGTCATTGGGACACTTTTTTGAGCAACATTTCTATTCTACAATTTTAGTATTTTGTATGCC